>PVIW01005658.1:0-102050 GCA_004026585.1 Noctilio leporinus
AAATGGGATTTGTTTTTTTGCTTCTATTTCTGTCGTTTCATTATTGGTATACAAAAATGCTTTTGATTTCTGGATATTGACTTTATACCCAGCTACTTTGCTAAATTTGCTTATTAGGTCGAGTAAGTTTTTGGTGGAGCCAATTGGGTTTTGTATGTACACTATCATATCATCTGCAAATAATGACAGTTTGACTTCCAGAAAATGAAACTTTTTGATCAAACACGCTGACCTTGTACTACTTTTTTTCTTTATTGCTTCAACAATATATAAATGATTCTCCACAACAAAGATTAAGTACAGTGTAATGTTTGCTTTAAAATGTTTAACTCATTTGGAATGTATTTTGCATGGTATGAGATGAAAATAAACCTAAATGTAGTTTTCATATCATCATTTAACAATGTCTTTTATTTAAACACTGACTGCTCTCAGTTTTTATTTTACTTTATTGTTCATATAGTCATTAAACCACTATCAGTTTATTTTTGATATTTCTATGTATTTTGTTTCCATCACTGTAACTAATCTACATCAGGTGGTCCTGTTAATGATATACTTTGGAACAGGTTTTGGTCTTCAATAGCAAAACTTCTTCTGTTCACCTCTAGGCTACACAATCATTAATCAGACAATGACAAGTATAGATACATAACCCTTGCTCAAACAATGAATAACTCCTCCCGCCTACATGTTTGGTTTGGGCTTGCACACTAACAATATTTAAAAACCAGAAGATTGATAGGTATTATAGTCTGAATGTGTCCCTGCTAAATTCATATGTTGAATTGTAACTTCTACCCTGTGAAAGGCACAGTGAGACGGTGTCCCCTTCGACCAGGAAGAGGACCCTCACCAGAATGTAATCATACTGGTGCCTTGATCTTGGATTTCCAGCCTCCAGAACTAAGAGAAATAAACTTCTGTTATCATCCACCTACTCTGTGATATTTTGTAATAGCAGCCCAAACTAAGACAATAATAGGCCATGTGTACCCCTCCTACTCTCCTTCCATCAATAGATTTCTTCTAGCTTCTCTTGAAAAATCAGCATCACCAGGCCCATCAACCCACATGCCAAAAATCACCTATAAAGCTCACAGTGCCCAATGTAAGTGATTTATAGTGCCTGCCTTGAGGCCTTTGGAACTGTAATCTCTGGTGAAACACTTTTTTTCTATCATCAAAGCCAGAAAGTTCACAGTTAATTTGCTGCTCAACTTCAGTAACTAACTTAGCCTAGATTTCTGGTATAATCGCTTCTTTGCTTCCTGGCATGGCTCCTGATCTTTTATCCCCATTTAATTGTCTTACAATATATGCACCTAATTTGAATTCTCACAAATGATTCTGTGAACAAGGATAATTTTTTAAAGGGTTTCCTCCGGAAGTTCTTACTTGCTTCTTTACTCTGTGATTTATACTATCAACCAATTTCTATTCAACATCCTATTGGAATCTTAACTGGTATTGTATTAAATCCATAATTAACTTTGTTAGCATCATCATCTTTATTATACTAAGACTACCCAGCAAGAGTAGATTATATATCTTTTATTATTTGTTTTCCTTTTTTTATTAAAATATTATAATTCTCTATTTGACCTCATGTCTTGCTAGGTTTTATTTTTTAATAAAACAAGTATTCACTTTTTCTATTGTCTACTGATAAAATAAATGATGGAATTCAGTCATGCGTACATTTTATAACCCATGATTTAAGCATCTCATTTCAAGATATGTTTTTGTTTAGTCCCCAAAACACACAGGTTATATAAATCCCTTAGAACTAGCTAACGGTATTACTTTTCTCTCTACTGATCTACACATATTCCATTTATCTCTTTATATGATTTGTTGCAACTAGATATTTAAAACAATGCTGTAGAAAATGTGATATTCTTATTTTATTTAATTTTAGATAGATTGTTTTTTGCCATGACTAGAAATTTCATCAACTTTCTTCTGTGCCCTCAGACTTAAAATCTATTTCAACAAAGATGCCAAGGTAATTCAATAGGGAAGATAGTCTTTTCAATAAAAGATGATGAAAAAAGATAAACCACGACCTCTTCACACTGTGTGCAAACGTAAAATCAAAATGGATCATAAGAAAAAATGGATCATAGACATAAACATAAGAATTATATAAAAACTTCTAGGAGAAAACACAGAAAAAAAACATCTTTGAGACTTTGGGATACATCAGTAATTTTTCAGCTAGAACACAAAAAAATATAAACCATTAAAAAGACACATTTTTTGTACGCATGGCTTTAAATGTATCTACTGGGCCCTGACTGGTGTGGCTCAGTTGGATAAGCATTGTCCCACAAAGCAAAAGGTCACCGGTTTGATTCCCAGTTAGGGCACAGGACTGGGATGTAGGTTTGGTCCTCGGTCAGGAGGTGAACAGAGGCAACTAATTAAGGGGCAACTAATTAATGTTACCCTCTCGCATCAATGTTTTTCTCCCACTCTTTCTTCCTCTCTCCCTTCTCTCTAAAGATACATAAATAACATTTTTTTTTAAAGGAAAAAAAAAATGCATTTAATGTATAAAGTAGACCATCAAAATAAAACACTTTTGCATGTCAAAAGGTACCATTACAAAAGTGAAAAAGCAAACACAGGTGAGAGAAATATTTGAAAAATATTTGCAAAACATATATCTGACAAAGGTCTTCTATCCAGAATATATGAAGAACAATACAACTATTGTCTATTAAACAATTATCTTACTAGAAGTAACATTATCAGTTTAAGCTACATGTTTTTGAATAAATGTTTAAAATACATAAATAGTAAAAATATCCAAATGTATTCTGGCTGGTATAGCTCAGTGGATTGAGCACCACCCTGTGAACCAAAGGGTTGTGGGTTTGATTCCCAGTCAGGGCACATGCCTGGGTTGCAGGGCCAGGTCCCCAGCTGGGGGCACGTAAGAGGCAGCCACACACTGATATTTCTCTCTCTTGTTTTCTCCCTCCTTTCCTCTTTCTCTAAAAATAAATAAATAAATAAAATCTTTTTAAAAATATCCAAATGTAAAATGAGAATAATGCATTTCGGTTCTGGCTGTGGCTCAGCGGATAGGGGACAACCTGCAAATCCAAAGATTGCAAGTTTGATTCCCCAGCCAGGGCACATAACCAGGTTGCAAGCCAGGTCTCCAGCCAGGTCCATGACTGGAGGCAGGTGAAAGACCTACATTGATGTTTCTCTCCCTTCCCCTCCCTCTAAAAATAATAAATAAAGTCTTTAAATTTTTTTTTAAAAGAATAATGCATTTCATCATTAAAATTCATATTCTTTCTCTGACAGAGAAAGAAACAGAAACTGCTTTCAAATTATTCAAAGCCTTCATAGATTACCTATCAGGGTACTTTGGTTTCATTAGAAATTTCTTTAGTTATAACTTTATTAATTTACATAACCTGCCCCTTCTTTTCTGAATGTCTTACCAAACATTTCTTTCATGTTTAAATGTTTGGAAGGAGAGGCCCCAAAGGTGACAATGGTGGAATAGTGGATCACCATGCAGAGACAGGGCAGTGTATGATGCAAAGAGCACCAGGCTGAGCTTGGAGAATGACATGCCTGTCCTGACAGTAGGGTCCTTATCATGTTACTCATGTTTCCTAAAGCCCAATTTCTTCACTAATAACATGAAAGGGCTCAGGGACCCTCCCAGCACAAATATTTTAAGCTGTGGATTTCAGGGGAATGAGACAGGTAAAGAAAAGAGGCAAAGCTTACACTTCAATTTTCCCTAGACCCTCTGCTGGAGGTTATGAAGGAAACTGAAAAGGTCTCAAATAAAACACCCTCTGTACATAAAACATTGGGTGCCATCAGCCTCCTCAGACCTGTACTGCCTGAACATCCTGCTAACCTTGTTCATCTGAAATCTCAGAGGTATTTTAGGACCACAGAGCCTTTATCAGTGATTGGGACATGAACTGGATTCCAAAGAAAAAAAGATGAAGAAAGATTTGTACAAAAAGGATATTTTTAAAACCTCCATGGAAAAATCAGTATCGGTAAGTGAGATACAATGGGAAATTTTTTGAGTCTCCTCCAACTGTTATCTCCCCAGGGACTAACAGAGCAGGGCCCTTTGCCCGAGCCTAGTCCCAGATCTACTTATTCAGGTATCTTAGGACTAGAAGCAATCCTGCTTTATCCAAAATGGTATGGAAGATAGGCGTGAGGGGATCTTCTTTGGGGACAATTACTATCATCATCATCATCATCATCATCATCATCATCTGTCTAAAAATTGACACATACACTTTAAGATTAGCTTTATGGTTTGGAAAATTGTAGGCGGTCTAACATGTGGCAGAAGAGATGTTTTTGGAATTGTTAGTCATAGTTCAAAAATGTATTATCATCACCCTGTTCCCCAGAACTAAAAGCACTGGCTGTAAGCCATACTCACGTCCTATTGTACCATTACCACCTATCACCTTAGCTCAGCTGTGAATCAAACAAGCCATTTTCTCTTCCAGGCCTTAGCTGGCATGCACAAATATTTGATGGGATGTTTTAAGGAGGCTACACGCTAGGTAATCTTAAAGGTCCCTTTCATCTCTGGCACTTTATGGTTCTAAGATAAATGAGCTTTTCTAAATTGAGCCAGCCTTAGAACCTTGTAGTAAGCATTGTTTCTTTGCAGAAACATTTTATATATCTCAAGCAACCAACTTAAAAATCAACTCTGGGAACATAATCTATGAAGATGGGGCCTTCCTGTTTCTTACAAAATATCTTCCTATATATCTTTATTACTATAGTTAATATGTTATCTTTCTTCAAAAGATTATTTGGAGAAAAAGAGCACCTTAAAATTAAAATGGTAAGAAAGTAAAATGCAGCCTTTTCTTTACTACTAACAGGATTGTTACAGTTATCTTGGCATCTTAAATTTTCTGGTTAGAGCAGGTCAAAGGCATTTCCTTTCCCATTTCTCTCCTGACTTAATTCTTTCCCATTTTACTGAAATTCAGTAAGCACTCAGGAAGTAACTTTTGGGAACCTGGGAATTATGTAAAACATGGTGCTCCTGGAAGACAGAGATGAGCAGTGTGGCATACAGACTCTAAAATGCCCCAATTATCCTGACGTCCTCCTAGAACCTATGTTCTTGCGTATTCCCCCAACTTGACTTTGGGTGCAACCTGTGACTTGCTTCTAAACTGTAGAATGTGACAAAGGTGAGGGGATAGCACTTCCATAAAAACATTATACAAGCCTGTAACTTCCATCTTGCTGGCAGACTCTCTACAGATGCTCTCCCTGGCTGGCTTTGAAGTAAGCCACCATATGGGGAGGTCCATGCCATATGGGGAGGCCCATGGAACACATACGGAGGGTGTCCTCCAGCTGACAGCCAGTCAAGTGCTAAGGCTCTCAGTCCAACAGTCCTCAACGACTGTGTGAGCTTGGAAGGGGCACATTCTCAGTAACCCCTTGACTGCAACCTGGGAGAGACTCTGAGGCAGGAGATATAAGTAAGTCATGTTCAGGTTCCTGACTCACAGAAATTGTGAGATAGTGAATGTGTCTACATCTTGTTATTTACTTTTTAATTTATTGATTGATTTGAGAGAGAGAGAGAAAGAGAAAGAGGTATCAGTTTGTTCCACTTGGTCATGCAGTCATTGGTTGATCTGGTTGATTCTTAAACATGCCTGAGCAGGGATCAAACCTACAACCTTGGTGTATCAGGACAACTGAGCTACCCAGCCAGGGCTGCATCTTGTTTTAAACCACAAAGTTTATGGTAATATTGTTAACTAGCTACTGACAATTAATACAGGTAAAAACAGAGAATATAACTTAGAGAAGACTTAGAGGCAACAGAAAACCAAGTATGAAATAGGAATGAATGTTCATATAATAAAGGGAAGATCACTACAGGACAAAGTTAATTTTGAAATATTTCCTAAGTTAGTTATGAGAACCATCTTAAGTCTTTCAGGAATTCATTGGCAGACAGGTAGAAGAAATAACACACAGGTAGAGTCAACTGAGTATCAATACACTGGGGAACAGGGAGAGAAGGCTGCATAGGAACATGGGTTTGAATCATGGGACGCCTGGAATGGCAGGCACTAGAGGGCTCATTTTTGATATTACAGGCCACAACACTAAAAGAAAGGCTCCTGGGGATGGAAATGACAATAAAGTGTTTCAAAGAACTTAATCTTATCACAGTATAAAGGATAGAAAAGATCAGAAGTTAGACAAGAATTGGCTAGCACAAGCGTTTTCCTCAGAGGCCAACAAATACGTGAGGGAAGAAAGGTTTGCTCTGATGAATAATCAAAGACACACAAATTAACACTACAAAACACAATTTTTTGGTTGATCAAATTAAAGACTAGTAATACTAGCAAAAATTAAGCAATCCCAGACACTGGTGGTGGGAATGAAAATGGAGCAGCCTTTATGGAAAGCCATTCAACAATATGCATTCATAACCTTAAAATATTCAGATCCTCACACTCAGTAATTCACTTTTTAAGAACATATTTTAGAAAGGAAATAAATTCATTTACCCATTCAACAAACTTTGAATTGAGTGCCTACTATGCTCTAGATACTGAGATACAGCAGTGAAAAATCAGACCTCATCTCTGGTCTTGTGGAACTTAGAAGAGATAGACATTTAACATGTAATCACAAAATAAATGTAGAATTACACATATTACAGGACACATTGAAAGGGTATTTTTAAACACTTGATTTAACATTTTTTTGGAAGTAACATTTACACCGAGAACAGAAGGACAAATAGAATTTAGCCACATGAAAAATCAGAGAAATTTTTTTTCTGATAAACAGTATTCATGAAGGTTAGAAACAGATAGATGTATTCAAGGTTTTAGGACAGCCATTCATTAACTTATTCAAAAGATATGTATGGAGATCCTAGTAAGTACTTGATACTGGAGCTGAGGATGAGGGATAGAAGAAAGCAATCAAGGTCAAGCTGACCTGGCTGGTGGCACAGTGGTTAGGACGCCAGCTGGTGAACCCAGGGGTCACTGGTTCGATCCCCAGCCAGGGCACATAACTTGGTTACAGTCCAGGCCTCCAGCCAGGTCCGTAGCTGGAGGCAGATGAAAGGTAACCTTACATTGATGTCTCTCTCCCTCTCTGCCTCTCTTTCCTTCCCTCTCTCTAAAAGTAATAAAATCTTTAAAAAAACACACACACAAAACCTCAAGGTCAAGCTGAGGTTATAGCAGACAAAACGTGTGTAAAAAAATTCTACAGCTATGAAAGGGACTGGTACATATAATAAAGCTAAAGACATACGAGGAAATGAGTGAAAAAGGAGAAAACCAATGCATTTAGCAGAAGACAACGAGGAAGGAGGAAAGGCAATAAACAAAGATCCTCTGTCTCTTTTCAAATCCAAAAAGACTTACCTGAGAAACATATCTTCCAAATGTACCACTCATTTTTTTTAAATTACCATATTTAAACTAGAAATACTTAGATAGGTCAGCACTAAAATGCTCATATGCAGAGATGAGGCAAGTATAGATTAAAAATAAATTTTAAACATGTATACATGAGTTAGAGCATCTCTATACTTAAGAAACTATCTCCTGGTCCACAAATAGCTCCTAACTATGCTCAGCATTCAGGGAAAAGTAACCACTTTATTTTTTTTTAATAATAGCAGACTCTTTTTGTGAGAGGTCAAAATATACATTGAATAACCCCAAGAATTTGAAATTAAAAATTAACCAAATGAACCCTCATTAGGTTAAGCATAGAGGGTGACGTTTACACAAACCGTATGGTGAGACTATGTTTGGAGTCTTCAGCAAGTTATAAAGGGAGCTATAAAAATAATCACAACTTCATGTGAGCAGTGGGCCTGAGAGAGTAGAGCTCTTTTCCTCCTACATTCTCGGTCATCTAAGTGGGAACATTACATGTTTGGGACATGTTAACGGCATTAAAGAATTAAACAATATTTGACAGCATGGACACCAGCTACAAAAAGAGATATGTCGGAACTCTGAATGAGTTCTGCAAAATCCATATGAGTCTAAAATAATTTCAGAAGGAAAAAGAAACACGAAAAACTATATGGGTAGTCTTGCTGCAAAGAAATAATACTGTATAAGGCCTAAAATTTGTGTTAATTCCATGAAGCAATCAAAAAGGGAAAATGAAACAACCCTTCACATTACCCTTCAAGAGTCCAATTTTCAGTTCTCCTGTCAGGGGATGCAGGTGCATGCAAGGGAAAAGCTGTGGGTCTGCACTGGATATGCCACTGCCCATCAAGACTTTTGGAAAAGCCATTTCAGCATTTCTAAGCTTCTACTGCAGTCACCTCACAGGACGGTAGAATGTGCTTGTTGACGCTGGTGTGCTACACGTATATTCATTATTATTACTTAATTTTTATTTATTTGAACTTTAGTTATTCCTTTGTTAAATGGAAGAATTTCTCTGAGATATGATGAACTATTTGGATAGCTTCACATTGGTGAAATAACCAAATTGGTCTTATATTTTCCAGTAGGGACCCAGATTTAAGCAGCAGATTTATCTCATAATAAATATAGTTATTACATCCTGGAAAATGCTTCATAAAAATACAGCTTAAGAAAGATTAAAAAAAATAATCTATTTAGCCTTTCCTATAAAGTTCATTAATTTAATTGGTTAATTTGTTACCTTAAAATTAGTTTGGTTAATTCTGAAATCCTGTCTTTATTAAACTTGTCTAAGAAAGTTTGATGAGGTATAAATAGTCGGTTTAAACAAATATACTGATCATACATAAAATATGATTATAAAATATATTTTCCTCAGAGACATTTAAAATGAAGTAATAGCTCTTTTGAAGGAAAAAAGGCAATAAAGTCAGGAATTTCATAAATCCAAAAGCTGAACATTGAGAACCCAAAACAAATTTTAACCTCTGACAAAGCAAATGCATCTTTTAGAAAATTGGATTAACGTATACTTATAGATTATGCATTATAAAATGTTTCATTATAATTTTAATGTTTCAAAATCCATGAGCATCCCTCTGTCCCCCATTAAATACACTCAGAGGAAGAAAATTATTTTGGGGGGTTAAAACTTATTGTACAATCTAAAAGCTAATGGGAAAACAAAGTATAAAAGCAACTTTGTCAAATTGAGCCTTTACTCATTAAAACCTCAAGGTACCCCATTTTAACACGGCAGCTAATTTTGTTTTCTGGGAAAAGTTTGTAGGTTAGGAATGATTCAAGTGGACGGTTAAAAGAAAAAAACAAACAAATCAACAGGAACTATATAAAAATAACATTCAGTAAGACAGCCTTATAACAGTAAGAAGAGCAGAATTTTCTCCCCCCACTTTGAAGTTTTCATTGTGTTCATCATTCAGCAACATTCTACTCACTTCCGATGGGTGTGGTCCATGCCACTGTTTGGTATTGACTCCAACTTTGGATTTTTCTGCCCACAGATATTTCCATAGCTGTCGTATCCTGACACTAGTCTCGCTGCTGCACCTGTTGCTACTGAAAAGCCACAAATAAATCCCTAGGGGAAAAAAAAAAAACATACAAATAAACCATTTTCAATAGCAACAGTCACTACTTGATACGATAATGAACTTCTTTGTCTGTAGAAGGGAACAAAGAGCTATCTTTCATTGTGGCAAACACTATTCCACTGTTTTCCTCGGTTTTCACCAAAGTAGCACAAAGAAGTCCCCAGGGAAACACTATTTACCACCACAACAAAACAAATCTCTGAGCTGTTACATCATAAGGTCATCTTTGCATTTTATAATAATGACAGCAGCTTCTCTGTATGAGACATCTGTTCTCTGCCAAGCTCTGTACTGGGTGCTTACCATACATTATAGCTAATCCTCCTGATGAGGAAATTGAGGCCCAGAGAGGTTAAATAAGTTTTCAAAGGCCACGGAAGCTAGTAAAGATCAGAGCATAGCATCAAACCCACCTTTCTTCATTTTTTGTTTTGTTTTAGATATATTTAGATATATGTGGTTGAGTCCTACTAAATGAGCAACAATAATGGATGAAAGACAAAATTCAAAGAGTAACAGGTATGCGGGGCTATTAACACTTGGGTGCCTGCAACAATTCCGTCTGCTTCCTGCTATAAAGCTGTATACAAGCCAAAGAATGATACCATGGAGCACTGGGTCTGTGGCCCGCAGAGGTCAGTTAATTTCATGGGAACATGTGTCATCACAGTGCCGAAGGCGGATGGTAGGTGCTTCAGAACCGCATCATGCTTACTCAGTCGGGCACATGCTCCCCAAAACAAAGCAAGCCTATCCTCAACTGCAGGCCACTGGGCCCAAGGGTCAGGAAGCAAGGTGAGTCACTACACATAAATTGATTAAGGTGAGAAGAAAGACAGGGGTTTAGAAATGTTCTTGCAACGTGGTCCTTACAAGCTTGAGTTTTGTTACTTTTATTTTATTTATTTATTTAAAGATTTTATTTATTGTTTTTAGAGAAAGGAGAAGGGAGAGGGGCAGAGAGGGAGGCAGACATCAATGTAAGGTTGCCTTTCACCTGCCTCTAGCTACGGACCTGGCTGGAGACCTGGCTTGCAACCTGGTTATGTGCCCTGGCTGGGGAATTGAACCAGCAACCTTTGGGTTCACAGGCCGGCACCTTATCCACTGTGCCACCAACCAAGGCTTGTTAGTTTTATTAAAGTGGTGACCAAAGGTAGAGATTATCACTGTCTATCTGGGATAACCAAGTATCATGACTGGAACAAAGTAGCCCTGGTGGAGCCCAGGCCTACAGTGGTATGAACTACACTCATATGTATATAGTGACTCAGGGAAAGTATTTCCCTCTTAAACATGCTTTCCTAAAAGGGCAAAATAATTTATTTTTTTCAAAGTAACCTCTATTTTTATAATTCGGTTAAGGAAAGGGAGAGGGGAAAAGTAGAGAGTATAGCTCTAGCTAGTAGAAACTTCCTGAAACTACACTTTGTAAGAAAGTAGACTCAGATACTATCCCTGACTTGCCACTCTCTTACTCCCTGATCCTTGCCAAGTTACTTTAACTCTGTGTGCCTCAATTTACTGACCTGTCAAATAGAGATAATGGTAGCTCATAAGGCCTCTTGTAAGGATTAAATGAAATAATCCAGTAAAGTGATAAGATTCCTGGTTTGCACAAAGGAAGACCAAAATAGGTATTAGCTACTATATTGTTAGAAATGAGAACATGCTGTATGGGAAAGACCATGGGCTTTGAGATGCATTAATCAATGGAATCTGGATGACACAATTTTCTCCTGGTGTGAACTTGGACCAACTTGCTTAATGCTCTGTGGCCTCAGTTTATCAATCTATAAATTGGGGCTAAAACCATTTATCACAAAGGCTGTTGTGAGCATTACATGAGGTAATACATGCAAAATGTCTATCTCAATAAATATTAGTACCCTTTTACTTCAAAGCAATAGCTAACTGTGAGCACAGATTAGGCACAGATGGTCAATACTCTCTCATTCATCCTCACCCTGTTGCCCCACCCACCTCTCCTAACCTCTCCAAGAAGGCAGCAGGGCAGTTAGCCCCATCCCAGAACTTCAAGCCAACACTAAGGCATGAGAAAAAAAATGTAATCCTCCACATACACACACATATGCAAATCAGCACATCATTTTAAGCATATTCTTGAACCTCAAAATAGGAAACCCTACAACTGGGCAAAAACTGTAAGTAGAGGTGACTATTAGGACATCTGATGATTAAGTAACCTTTCCAATATGGTTCTTTAACAAGAAGCATCACAGGTAATAGAAAGGGAATCCAAGGCCTGGATTCAAACCCTCATTCTGCTACTTACTATCTGGGTGACTTTGATCCTATTAGATCCTATTACCTTTATAGACTGTTTTCTCCTCACCCCTAAACACAGAGTTACTGAGGTTTCTTATCTGAGGTCATAGTCAACCATGGTCTGAAAATATTAAATGGGAAATGCCAGAAATAAACGACTCGTACATTTTAAAGATTTTTTGTTCATTTATTTTTAGAGAGAGGTGAAGAGAGGGAGAGAAACATCAATGTGTGGTTGCCTCTCTCACACCCCCAACTGGAGACCTGTCCTGCAATCCAGGCATGTGACCTGACTGGGAATCAAACCTGAGACCCTTTGGTTTACAGGCCAGCGGCCTTCCATCCACTGAGTCACACCAGCCAGGGCTGCAACTCATACATTTTAAATTGTGTGCCATTCTAAGTAACGTGACGAATGAATCTCACTCCACACTCCATCCTGTCTGGGACGTGAATCATCCTTTTGTCTGGGGTACCCATGCTGTACAAGCTACCTGCCCGTTAGTCACTTAGTAGCTCTCTTGGTTATAAGATTGACTGCAGAGCAGTGTTTGTTGCCAAGGCCCCAAAGTGCAAGAGTAGCGATACTAGCAATTCGGATATGCCAAAGAAAAGCTGTAAGGTAATTTCTTGAAGTGAAAAGGTATGTATGTATAGGGAAAAACATAGTGTATGTAGGGCTCGGTACGGGCCATAGTTTCTGGCATCCACTGAGGGTTCCTGGAAGGTATCTTCAGTGAATAAGGTGTGGGGGGACTATTATAATATCTATTTCACAGTCTAATGATGAGAACTAAATGCGATAATGCATATTTAGCCCCTAGTTGGTCTGGCACATGGCAGATAATCAATATATAGTAGCCATTAGTGGTCAATTTGAATAAATCCAACTCAAGGAGTTGACAACGGTAACTGGGGACTCACCAAAAACCCTTTCAGTTCTCAGTTTTAGAAAAAAAAATTTTTTTGAGGGATAAAAGTGAGTAATATTGTCAGTAATTTTGTTTCTACAAAGAAATATTCAGACCACAATGATCATCTTCTTTCACTACGACTCTAAAATAGCAAAGCCCTTGCCTAATTAAAAAGGTTATGTTGTTCTTTCATTTTCATAGGAATTTTCTTATGCTTGATAAGTACGTTGTGTTACCGATTCCTTTAAATGATTTCTGATTTCCTTTTCTGATTATTTTTAATAGTATTGTTGGACATGCAGGTTATGTGGGATTTTAAAAAATTAATTAATTCATCATTTTCAGAGAGGAAGGCAGGGAGGGGGGAAGAAAAGGAGAGAAACATCAGTGTATGGTTGCCTTTCACCTGCCTCCAGGTAAGGACCTGGTTGGAGACCTGGCTTGCAACCTGGTTATGTTGCCCTGATTGGGAATCGAACCAGTGACCTTTGGGTTCGCAGGCCAGTGCCTACCCACTGAGCCACCAGCCAAGGCTGTTTTTTCAATCATAAGTCACCTCATATCCCTCTGGAATGCAGGTAGAGTATAAATGATAAATGTCACTGATATATTGTAAAATGGGACACTGACGTATTTTCACATTGGCCATGTAAACTTGTTGGCAGCTTCTAGAGCATTAGAATAGAGAGGGTGAGAAGCTTCAGGGGAGATAGTCTAGAGAAGAAAAGGATAATATGCTAGAAAGAAACCCTGACTGTTAACCCAGGGACTTCACACATGGTACACGCACTGCTAATGAGGAAGTAGGCCAAATATAATTAAAAATACAATCTCTTTTTTAAAAATCCTGAAATCCAAATGTGAGCAGCACTATAGTTTCAGATGAGAAAACAATGTGATCCATGAAGTCAAAATCAGGTGGGAAACTTGACAGAATACACTCAATTATGTAATGGCTCCTCAGAGGGTGGGGTGGGGACAGGCCTCAACAGAAGGAGAGTACGTGAAGGAAGCAAATGGTAAGGGAGAGGAGGAAAGCTTTTATAAAACAGAATCAGGGAGCAATCACTAGAGGAAAAGTAAGCCTATTAGTAAGGAAGAAAAGCAGGGCTAAAATCTTAAAAGGACTGAGTTAATGAAGTGCTTTCAGACCTGCTATTCCAAGACTGAGAGGAGGAGAAGATAAATCTCATCACAAACTGGAGGGAACTCAAACCAGATGGAGGCATACAAGGATGGCGGGCCATAGTCGAGGGCTGGAGACTACTAAGGACCTATTACTAAGTGGGAGGAAGACTATTCGCCAAATAATGAACTGTGCGCATTTCCCCTTCGCCGCGCAAGCTTTAGTTCTACTTAAGAGCTTTTGCTTATTTTTGTTCATTATTAGTAAAAAATAAGAGGCATTTTATTTTGCAAGCATGGTGAATTTCACACTTGGAACCTTTACTGTACAAAAAGCCTTAGTTTAGTTTTGAAAAAAATAAATAAATGAGTCAACAGAAACATGAGGGGGTGAGGGAGTGTGGACGATGAATATGGCAAAATGTTTCAAAATAATAAGAGGTGGGGAAGACTTATGCTTTTCATCCTTTCCCAGGAATGAATGAAATGATATCCAGATTCCTTTTGTTTCTCAAACAGTACCTACCTCCTTTAGTTCTATAACCTCTTATCTCATCAGCATTGATTGCCTCATAACCAGTTTGGCCTGTTCCTTCCGAGAACCCTGATAAAAGGAAGACTATGAAACCCAGCAGACAGGCTAGGATTAGAATGCCTGATGCCGAACTATTGTTTATAGAAACAAACAAACAAAGTTAATTTAAAATTTCAACCAATGTGGTAGATTTCTGGATTTCAAGTTCAGTAGGATGCATTACTCTAAGAAAGAGGAGAGACGAAGGCAATAGTGATTGGAAGTCATTATTAACACATACAAATGCAGGATGTCAGACAAGGTACAAGAGTTGTCATACATCAGGTTTACCCTAGAAGAACCGAAATGTCTCAAAAGAGAAGAAAATAATGGGGCGTGAAAGAGCAAAATCAGGGACGCTCAGTTTCATGAACAGTTTAAGCAATTAAAAAAACAACAACATGAATCCTGACTGGTGGCACAGTGGATAAGGAACACGGCCTACGAACCCAAAGGTGGCTGGTTCAATTCCCAGCCAGGGCACATAACCAGGTTGCAAGCCAGGTCTCCAGCCAGGTCGGTGGATGGAGGCAGGTGAAAGGCAGCCATACATTGATGTCTCTCTCCCTCTCTGCCTCTCTTCCTTCCCCTCTCTCTGAAAATAATAAATAAAATCTTGAAAACAACAACAACAGACACAAGGAACACTAGGAACTGAACCCAACTCTCTGCAAATACTCCGTATGATCCTGGGTAAATCACTTTAAATATTCTGTGCCTCTGTTTCCTCACCTATAAAAAAAGATTAGGCTAGATTAATCTTTAAAAATTGTGAACTTTTTCATGTTTTACAATTCTAAGGAAAAGCAGGCATGAATTAAAATTTTTTCAGGGTATACTTGCAGAGGGAAAAGTAAGTATAAACCCATTTGGTCCATTATAGTGACTGAGAAAAAATATATAAGACTAGACTAAAAGCAGTGTATTTGACTAAACTATACACTTAAAAATAGTTAGATGGTAAATTTTATGTTATACGTATTTTACCACAATTTTTTTAAAGAAAAAAGAGAAGACTAAACAGGAAGTAGGTAGTCATTGGGACCAGGCAATCCTGAAGCATGCTGTTTTCTTCCTACCCTGTGATCCTGGCAAACCACAGAGCGTCACACAAGTGACAAAACACTGCAGTGAGTCATTGCGCCTCTCACTTTGTGCTGCTACCAACACTGGTTAATGAGGTAGAAACACTGAGCTCCAGGAACCTGACTCATGCTGTAAAGTCAAAAAGGTCCTTGAAAGCAGTGTGAAGGGGAAAACTACGCAATGATATTTCCTAAATCCAGTTCTAGTCCAGGCCACTGCCCCAAATTCCAACTCTGCATTTCCAATTGCTTACCCTTACCCGTGCATTTTATGTGTCCATGTCATCCTCTCCAGTACTCATTGCACCAAACCCTTCCTCTTTCTGATACATACCGTATCTCCTATGGTGGTATTATTTACCAGACTACACATGTAAGAGAGTGGGTGGATGTCTTAGTGCTCTCTCCACAGGCTGGCCATCATCCTAACTCCCTAATTCTATACTATAGGACGTGGTAATGCTCAATTATTTGCTCAGAGTCTAAAATATTGATTACCTGGCTGGTGGCACAGTAGATAAGGCGCCGGCTTGCAAACCCAAAGGTCGCTGGTTCGATTCCCCAGACAGGGCACATAACCTGGTTGCAAGCCAGGTCCGTGGCTGGAGGCAGGTGAAAAGCAACCATACATTGATGTCTCTCTCCCTCTCTGCCTCTCTCCCTTCCCCTCTCTCTAAAAATAATGAATAAAATCTTGAAAAAAAAAAACAAACAAAAACAAACCTGCAACCTATAAATAAATAAATAAAATACTGATTAGACTACACTTTACTGGTAGTTGAGGGGTGTGTTACAGGTCCATGTTATGAGTAACTTTTTCTATTGCTCCCAGTTCCAGCCTCACGTTCTTCCTCTTCTCTCCTTCACTCAATGTGGCCACAGCCAAGTTATAATACATCTCAATGCCTCTGTCTCCTTATCTGTAAAATGGGAATGAGGATAATGCCTACTTCATTGAGCAGTTTTGAAACTTAAATACGGTTCTGTGTCGAGTGCAGAGAACAGTACCCAGTACACAGTAAGGAGCAATATCAGGTGGAAGTTGCAGAGGGCTTTTGTAGCTTCCCTTCTGCACGGTAAACACACCTAGACTTTCCTGTCTTTTAATAGTAAGTTCATCTGGGCTGACTTGGTCCAGGTGAACCTGTTTTCTCTCTTCTTTTCTCACACATTCTCCCTGAGGCCGAATGAAGGCAGAACACCCAAGATGGAAAGGAACTTCAGCCCAAGCTTCAATTCCACAAGTCATTTTGACAATGGAGTACTCTATTGGATATAATCGGGTATCTGCTCAGCTACTAATAAAGTGATACTTTGTTTACCTACCCCATCCTTGCTCACGCGTGGGCAAGAAGCCATAGTTTAGAACCTACGAGGAGATAACGGAGGATTTGAACTGAAAACCCTACCACGAACTTCTAACACAGAACCTCTTGGTCATCCTTAATCAGTTGCTTACTTGCCTGCAACACTGAGGACACAAAATCCTACTTTTTAAAGTTTTTTAAAAGGATTTGTTTATTTTTAGAGGGAGGAGAAGGGAGGGAGAAAGAGAGGGAGAGAATCATGTGCAAGACAACCTGGGACCTGGCCTGCAACCCAGGTATGTGCCCTGACTAGGAATCCAACCAGCGACCTTTCAGTCCACAGAATGATGCGAACCCATCCAGCCTCACCAAAAGGGGCCAAATTTTACTTTTTAAATTTCTCTTCCTCTTATTTCAGGTTTTTCACCTCTTATCTGGACTACTGCATCCGCTACCATTGTGGTCTGCCAGAAATCGCTGCCTTCGGAACAATGACTTTGCAAAAGCGTCTTTAACACTGACCACCAGGGTTCTAATCTTATCATTTCTTTCTTAAAGCTCTTCCTGGCTTTATCATTGCCTACAACAGTGGGTCTCAACCCTGGCTGAACATTAGAATCACAGATATTAACAGTAAACACTAAGGTCTGGCCCAGAAATGAGTATTTTTCAAAAGATCCCAGGCAATTCTAATGTACAACTAGGGTTAAGATGCCCCTCCCCCTCTTTTGTTTTTACAACTTTAATGAAAAATAAAAATTTAGAAGTAGGATACATGTAATTTTTTAGAGCAGGTTGAGCACATATCCAATGATTTCAAAAAATTGATCAAAGTTCATGGGGAAGGTGATAATTCTAAAGAAGGCTGATGACAATGACTTGGGAAAATGCCGTAAGTTCTAGATAGTTCAAGCATGGAAAAACCTCAAAAGTAAGGGGAGAAATAAAAGAGAAGTATAACTATTTATGAAAAAGTGAACATGTATAAGTACAAATATTTAATGGAGAAGATGAGTGAAAATGGCAAGGCCTTAAGATATTTCAGAGCTGGAGCAGAATTTGGAAGGAGTAAGGCAAGAACTACAAGCAAAGGTAGTGAACATGAGGTCTGTTTTAGTTAATAGACATTGGTTCAATACTTTCAGGACAGACCTCAAATGGTTTGCATGTTGGGCTACAAGATGACTGAGAAAGACTCCAAAGCAGCTGCTAGGCCGCAATATGAAAAGAATACAGACATAAAGTTCTAGTTCCCTCTACCTTTGCCACTTATTTGCATCAGTATATTCTTAGATAAGCTAATATTTAACCTCCCCATACCTTGTCTGTAAAGGCAAGGGGATAAAACCTATCCCACGGGATAATTGGGAGAATTTAATGAGGTAGGTACATTTACAAAAGCCTCAAGCATAAGTTAATGTTCAATGTTTATTGACTGCTCCTCTTTAAAGTAGTTACAGAATGAAATCCAAAGGAAAAGAACTTTAAGTATATCTAAATAAATAAATAAATAAATAAATCTATGAAATAAATGCTCAGAAGACAAACTTGGAACTACTGTTGTGCCAGAGAGGCAGGCAACAGAACTTTCAGATTTCTCTATTTTCACAAGACAAAATGTGATGTTAGCTCAATTCCATGAAGGAAGTCTGTTAAAAGAATTATTCCAAAACAAAGAACGCTACGCCTATACTTAAAAATACACACAGTGGGTCTTAAGTATCATCCCACTAAAATCAACATTATATTACCATTGCATTAAAACATGTCAGTAAACAAAGCCATGGCTGGTGGCTCAGTGGATGGGCACCAGCCCGCAAACCCAAAGGTCGCTGGTTTGATTCCCAGCCAGGGCACATAACCAGGTTGCAAGCCAGGTCTCCAGTCAGGTCTGTAGCTGGAGGCAGGTGAAAGGCAACCATACATTGATGTCTCTCTCCCTCTCTGCCTCTTTCCCTTCCCCTCTCTCTAGAAATAATAAATAAAATCTTGAAAGAAAAAAAAAAGGGTTCTTTTAAAACATTTCAGTAAACAAATAGCACCTACTCTCAAGTCATTCCTGACTCAGACTAGTAAAATTAATAAATGCAATTTCCTGAGCCATTTTAGCACAGGAAATCAAAAGCACCTGGGGTGGAAGTTACATGTTTTTACAAACATAATTTTGAAAGGTCAGCTGCTTTTTGTCCTAGAGTTAAGTTCAGGGTAGGGGCAGGTTATGGACTAATTCTGCTAGCAAAGACTCTCTTCCACACTCTCTGTGCGTATTCATGCAGGATGCATTTCTGCTGCTACTCCACTAAACTAAATAGATTTCTGAACACTACCTTAGAAGTCCTAAGTTAAGAAACGGTGCTTTGACTTTTCTAAATATCCTAAGTTTGCTGAAACTGAACTATGATCGTTAACATGTCTACTCCTTATTTTACTGAATTTATTATATCGTTAATATTGACTTTCTTTCCCGTGGTTCAGGGGCAGAACTGATACCTACAAGTAGGTCTAGTAGCCACAATTAGTGTTGTTCTATGATTCTCAAATGGCATTTGCGAGGTGGACAGTTATAGAAACATGCAGAAAAAGATTTCCCTATAGAACCTCTATAAAAAGTATGGAAAAGGTGGGGGGAGGGTTAAAAAATACTATAGCCCTGGCTGGTGTGGCTCAGTGGGTTAAGTGCAGGCTTGCAATCCTAAAGATCATGGGTTTGATTCCATCAGGGCCACATTCCCAGTGGGGAGGCGTGCGAGAGGCAACAGATTGATGTTTCTCTCGCACAATGATGTTTTTCCCTCCCTCTCCCTCTCCCTTCTCCTCTCTCTGAAAATAAATAAATAAAATCTTTAAAATAAAATCTACTACACATAAGTGGGAAAAGGACTGCCTGAGGTAGAATAATTTTGTTGAGAGTTGTAAAGACCACAAAAGAGGAAATTACTGTCTGCACAGTCCCCTTGAGGAAGAAGAAACAAGGCGGCAGAAAGAGCACCGTCCTGAAAGCTGTAACACTGGGGGCTCTCTCTGCTTCCAGCTCTGTCATTCACTCGCAGCGTGGCCGTGGGACAGTCGCATCCGTCTCTGCATCTGATGCCTTTAATTGGCAAAACAAGGGTGACAGACCAGATGACGATTTCCAAAGTCTTGTCTAGCGGTAACCATCAGTTAGCTCTAAACCAGCTAGCTGTTTTCTATCTTCTTCACAGCCCAGCACACAGGCAGGGACTTGAAAGTCCCTGAAGCCTGCATCAGAAACCCCTGCAGGGCCCAGTGGGTGTGGCACTTGAATGAGAACCTCCCACCACTTTGCACCAGGGACTCTGCTCCTGCAGCCTCTACACCCACTGGAAAGTCACCAGGTTCTGAGAGATACCACAGTAGATGCAGCAGGCAGGAGGCAGAGGCCCACGGTGGGCAGGAAGGGGAAGAAGCTGTGAGCGAAGAACCTCCTCATCTCGGAAGAACTAAGAAATGTCAGAACTGGAAGCACCATAGATACCTGCCAGCAAAGCCTCTCATTTTATGCAAAGGAACACCAAGTCCCCGAGAGGAGAACTCACTGACAAAGACGTTACCACCAGGTTTGTGTAACCAGGATAGATAAAACTCCATGGCCAGGGCATGGCTCGCCACCTTCAGATCAGAGTTCACGGAAACATATATCAAATGATCTGGCTTTCTGAAGTGATCTAGTCAAGTGAGATCGCGTTCCAACTCCTCCTTCCATTTTGATCTCTTTTCATGTATACAAAATAAGAAAGAATATCACGGGGGTCCTAGATAGCCCTAGGAAAGCATATGGCAGAAAAGTTAACTTGCTTCAGCGATAGTCTATAACCTCTAGTTATGTAAGCAATTCGGGTGGAATTCAGGATAAATAAACAAATAATAAATAACAAGCTGCCTCTTTAAACCGACTCCCCGTCATTCCCTCAGATCCTGAGTTTGGGTTCTGGTCACCTGGGCGCTTCCTTACCATCCCAATGCAGAAGAAGATAAAGAGCAGCAGCCACGGTATGTCTGTGCAGCCACGGTCCTCCAGTGGCTTCCATTCTCGCTTGGAGCTCTAATTGAAAATACAAAGTAAGAGAGTGGTAAATGTTCCATTTGGTTCAAATGGGGAAAACACCAGCCACCTACCATTTGATACCTGTACCCCTTCTTTGCCTGATAACTTTCTAGTGCACCTGTAAGACGCAACTTCGGTTATCTGTCACCATTCTGTGAAGTTTACCCTCACTTTCACCCCTATTCTTGGACAGGCAGAGTGCCGATTCCGATGCTTTTTTGCTACCTCTGGTGGAGTATGCAGCACGCTGAACTGTTTATTTGTTGAGCTGTGTCAACAGATCATGAGCTTTGCAAGAGACTACTTCTCATTTCTTAGTATTTAACACGGTGCCCGAGGGTTCATAACAGGTACTCATTATGGGGTTTTTAATATGAATCAACAAATGAACAAATCCTTCCAACTTTAATCTTCGTGGTAGCTTTTTCTAGTGTGTCCAGATGCCAGACTTAAAACTTTAGAATGCTGAATAGGCGCCAGCTTGAGAACCCAAAGGTTGCTGGTTCGATTCCCAGCCAGGGCACAAAACCAGGTTGCAAGCCAGGTCTCCAGCCAGGTCCCCAGCTGAAGGCAGGTGAAAGGCAACCATACATTGATGTTTCTTCCCATCTCTGCCTCCCTCCCTTTCCCTCTCTAAAAGTAATAAAATCTTAAAATAAACAAACAAAAAGTACTTTAGAATGTGCTTTCTATATGTTCTCTCCTCAGAAGAAAGCCCATTAAAATGAATTCCTGCCCTGGCTGGTGGCACAATGAATAAGGTGCTGGCCTGTGAACCCAAAGGTCACTCGTTCAATTCCCCAGCCAGGTCACATTAATGAGGTTGTGAGCCAGGTCTCCAGCTAGTTCCGTAGCTGGAGGCAGGTGAAAGACAACCATACATTGATGTTTCTCTCCCTCTCTGCCTCTCTCCTTCCCCCTCTCTGTAAAAATGATAATAAATTATAAAAATTTTAAAAAGCAGAATTCCTACTCAGAGGTAGATTTTTCTAAGTCTCATAAAATTCAGGGAGAAAAACTAAATTAAGACAATTTTACAGACAGATCTGGGCAACTCTGAAATCAGCATTCATAAATTTTCACTCTGTTTCTGGAAAATGTCAAGAGTTTCTATAGCAAACATAGAGTTTGCCGAACTAAAGAACTAAGAGGAATTCTAAAAAGTAATTTGCAAAATATCAGACTGGAATTTTAACTCCACTGTTTTTTCTTATAGCTATAGTCTAAGATTCTCAAATCTGCTCATAAATTCCTTTTCATCACAATGTGATTGAAATAGCACTCGCTGTTTCTAATGAACAAAAGTCCCTGACTCTCATACCCTCTCCTGGAAACAGCAGGCAGAGAAGGGAGAGAGGCGGTAGCTTTGGGAAACCGATGGGAAAAGTTCCTGCAAAAAGACTTTGTTGGGGCCTCCAGTGGCTTCCGTGACAAGATCCAGGAAGCCGTCTGGGGAAGGCTTGTCAGTAGGAAGGGGGCACAGGACGAAGGCAGCTGAAGATAAGGCCGCTCTCTAGCACAATTTGAATTTAGAGTGCAGAGTGGGGAACCAACCAGTCCTCAATCAGGTTTCCTTAGCTTTCCGGCCCTCTAAAAACAATGGTTTTTAATTATGTACCCTTTGATAATTGGAGGAAAGCTGCACATGCATTTCTTGGGAGATAAGCATCTATTTGCATACGTTTCATAAATATTTAGGGAATTTAGACTCCGGGTTAAGAAACTCAACCTTTAATACCTGCCTGTCAACACGGAGGGCAGAGAGTTGAAGCTCCAACCACTTCTTCCCGACCCCTTAAGTGCTCTCTAAACAAATGCCTTTCCTTTCTTTAGTGCTGTACATGGTTCAATCGTTCAACAACAGCCAAAAACCAAAAAGAACAGACAAACAAACAAAAACAACAAACAAAACAAAACAAAAAACACATACCACCCTTGATCTCTGGCTCCCAGACACCCACAGAAGGAAACCAAAGAGCCCAAGTGAGCCATGGAAAAAACCTTACCCCAAGACTCTAGCATTAAAAAAAAACAAGAGTGAGTAGGCAGTTTTTTCCCAGAAGACTGTAACATCACAGCAAATGGATAAGGGACTCAGCTCTCTCCCAGCTCTCATTAGTTAGCTGCAAGGCTTTAGGTGAATTGCTCCGTACCTCTGCATGGCAGAAGGGAATCAGATTGGCTCTTGCAGGTTCCTTTCAACTCTAAAAATCTATGATCAGGAAAGCAGTTTTGTGAAAATATTTGTTATGACAAGAAAAAAAAAAAAAAACTGTGCAAATAATTTGACATTATTCCCCGTGTTATTCAATAAGAATGCCTTGTATTATGGGCTGTGTTTTCAATGACAGTGGCTCACAGTGTGAATAGAGTGTTTCTTTGTATTAAATAATTTCAATCTCAAATAATACTCATTACAGTAAAATGACTTAGGAACACAGAATTTGGACACCTCTTTGAAATACATCCCATTTACTCACAGGTAATTTCCAGAGCAACTTTAAAACACTACACTTGTTTATCTTAAACAGTATGTGGTGGGGAAGGAGAGGAGCTTGTAGAGAGCCTCAGCTAGACTGAGCGCCTTTTTAACCAACCTATTTTCTTAGTTTTGTTTTTGCTTTTTTGTTTTCGTTTTTGTTTTTTGCCTCAGACCAACATTTGATTTTCAATGCTTTCACTGTCATCTATAACATAAGAAAAGTGGGGTTTCAGTCTTAACCAGAATAAAAAAACAAAACAAAACAAAACAAAACAAAGATTCAACATCTCAGCAATTCAATTCAAGGTACTGCAGGCCACTTCTGGGCCAAAAACATACACAGAAAACCTTTCATGGGGACTCGGGTTAGGGGTTGCCTATAAAAGATGGTGGCAGAGGACAAAGTAGAGTGGAAGGACACAAAGGATGGGGGTGCTCACCCTCACTAAGATGAGGGAAATCTTCTTAGAGGAGAGACTGCTTGGTTCCTTGGGCTGTTCTGCGGATTAAATGTGAGCACCTGTCACATAGGACGCACTAATTCTTGGCTATTATTCTCATTCAGCAGCTCGTACTTTTCAGTGAACCCTCTCCCTATTGTGAAACTATCCTTTCCACTAAAAGGAATACAAAGAATGTAACACTTGCCTTTCCCCTTACAGTAACTAAAAATGCGGCTTCATGGTGGCAAATTTCATTTAAGCTACTGTTTCAACGCTATTGCTATTAGATTGCTACTAACTAGCAGCCATACCGAAAGCTTTACATACATTACGGGTTCTATCTTCAAAACAGCTCTCGGGTGCAGGTTTCATCCTTATTTCATGGATACGGAACACTCAGGCTCTCAAGTTAAATAATCAGCCCAAGGTTTACAGCTGTGCAATCAGAATTTGCACTCAAGCCTGTGATTGCAAAGCCAAACCCAATGAGAATATCATTTATTTGCACCACTCGGTAAAGAGCGAAAATCTCCATTAGTTCTCCCCCACCCCCTCACGTTAGAAAATTCGGGAGCCAATCCAATCATTGGAAGTCCTACAGGCACAGGAAAAGGAACAGAAATCTTTTACGAACCATAAAGTTTCTCAAACGTGTCAAGCAATCCCACAGTTGGAAATTTTTAATAATTCTTTAACAGATTTAACCAAGTGGCAATTGTGTTTAATGCGGTTGATTTCCGCCTATTAAAATCCACATAGGCCTGGAAAAAGTAAAATGTTTTGCAGAAGCACTTTTTAAATGTGATTTTTATTCCTTTATCAAATTCTACATGAGGTTAATACAGGCTGTCAGTAAATGTTAGGTCCCTTTCGCTTCACAGAATCATTCGATTTAGGAACTAAATAGGGCCAAAGTAACCACATAGCCCAAGCCTTTCACTGAGAGTCACTGAGACTCGGGGAAGGGAAAGAAGGCACTTGCTCAGAAAAACCTCACTGGATCCTCAAACCAATTCTGTTAGTTATTATTCTATATTCCCATTGGTTTTTAGTTAGTCAAAGAGAAAACCAAGATTCAGAGATTAAGTGGGAAATCTATTTCTGAAACCTGAAACCTCAAACACTGGCAGGCTATAAGAAAGAGTTAAGGAAATGCTGGGGGGAAAAAAGAAAATAAAAATCCATGATAACAGAGATAAAGAATGCATGGTCAGACTCATCAGTAGAATAAACATAGCCAAGGAAAGAATCAATAAACTCACGGATAAGGCCAATAGAAATTATTCAAAGTGAAACATGAAGCACAACATAGTGAAAATTTCAAACCCACAGAGCATCCAAGAATTATAGGACAATACCAAATCGTCTAGCATGTGTGAAACTGGAATCCCAGACAGAGAAGACAGAATGGGGCAGACTGAATATTAGATGAAACAATGATTGAGAGTTTTCCAAAATAAGAAAATAAATCAAAGCACAGACCCAAGAAGCTTGGAGTGAATCCCCAATAGGATTAATACAAACAGGATTAACACACAGGCATGTAAGAGTGCATACACACACAGACACACACACAACACACACACACACACAACCATATATTCTAACTGTTGAGAACTACAGGTAGAGATCATCCTGATAGCAGCAAAAGGGGACAAAAGACACATTACCTAGAGGGAAACAAAAATTAAGCAAACTTCTTGTTAGAAAGTATACAAAGCAAAAAACAAACAACTCCCCGGCCAAAAAAAAAAAAAAAAGGAATAACATGTTTAAATTACTGAAAGAATTTTTAAAATCTCTATTTACCCAGATTCTATACCCCAGAGAAAAAGCCTCTCAGAAATGAAGACTTTTTCAGACAAACAAAACCTCAGAGTATTTATTAGCAGGGAACCAAAATTACACAAAGAAAGTTCTTCAGGAGTAAAGAATATGATACCAGACAGACCTGGATGTAGAAAAAGAAACAAAAATTTTCAAAAATAGGCAAAATGAAGGTTTAAAATGTTCAACAATCAAGTTTTCTATTAACTTAAAAATAAGGGTCTGCATATATGTTTATAGTGACATTCACATTATGTATGCAGTCTTTTTGCACCTTACACAAGGTTAATAATGTAGAAGGCAGAATTGAAATTTTTCATACAGTAATAGGCCATAAAAAACATTGAAAAAATTCTAAGTCAGATCACAGCTGACATCTACCTATTTGTCTTGTACTCACATCCTTGAGGTTAGGGAGAAAGAATGTTGAACATCTTCGCTACTTTGAAAAATGTAACATTTTGCATGGTGTAGATTAATAAATAAAAACTTCCATAATATTTCTTACAGATGCCAAAAGTACAGTCTCCACTCTCACTACGAGCCCTAATAGCTCATACGCAGGCCTGCCAGTGAATTTGATATGCTCTGCTAGGAGCAGGCATTTTTTTAGGAAATAAACCTGTAAAAGTTCTACCCAATATTTCCATGTCATTTCCAAGATACAGTTGCTGTGTAAGTGTATTTGAAGATAATAATAACACACAAAAGTTTTGGTAAGTGGTATGTTATAACCAGCTAGGTCAGATCAGGCATAACTTGAGGGTGTCAAATAACAGGGTAAGCAGGGGACCAATTAGGTAGGAAAAGGTCGAACAGATGTGAATCTAGTTCACAAAAACAGGCAGGGCAAGAAGGATAAGGAAGAGAGAAAAAAATTAGAGGCAACAGCAACAACCTGTATTCAAGACAGAACAAAAAGAGTCTACCATGTCTCAAATACGTAAGTAGGATCTTATACCCAGTTAGAAGAAAATGGAGAAGATACAAGTTAAGTGCAAGCATACACTGTATTCATGGATGGGAAGAATTAACATCATTAAAATGTCCATGCTACCCAGAGCAATCTATAGATTCAACACAATTCCTGTCAAGACACCAATGAAGTATTTTACAGAACTAGAATATTTCAAAAATTCCTAGGAAACCACAAAAGACCCTGAATAGCAACAGCAATCTTGAGAAAGAAGTACAAAGTTGGGGGAATCATGCTACCTAATATCAAACTACACTATAAGACCATGGTAATCAAAATAACATGGTACTGGCATAAAAACAGACACATAGGCTTTGGCCAGGTAGCTCAATTGGCCAGAGTATCATCCTGATACACCAAGGTTGCAGG
This sequence comes from Noctilio leporinus, assembly GCA_004026585.1. Classification (NCBI taxonomy): domain Eukaryota; kingdom Metazoa; phylum Chordata; class Mammalia; order Chiroptera; family Noctilionidae; genus Noctilio; species Noctilio leporinus. Next base: position 27,044 of record PVIW01005658.1, read on the forward strand.
TTCAATATCCAGTCGGAGCACATACAAGACTCAACCAATGAATGCATAAATAAGTGGAACAACAAATCTATGTTTCTCTTTCCCCCTTTCTCTCACTCTCTCAAATAAATAAATAAATAATAATTAAAAACAGACACAGAGAGAGCCCAGAAATAAACTCACACCTTTATAATCAATTAATATTTGATAGAGGAGGCAGTAGGCTAAAGATAGTCCATTCAATAAATGGTGTTGGGAAAATTAGACATGTGCAGAAAAATGAACTAGATCACTTTCTTACACAACACACAGTAATATATTCAAAATGAACTAAAGACTTAAATGTTGGACTTGAAACCATATAAATCCTAGAAGAAAACAAGGGCAATAAAATCTTGGACATTGCTGGTAGCAATATTTTTTCCTGAAATATATCCTTAAAGGACCGAAAGAAAAAAAATTTAAATGGGACTACATCAAACTAAAAGTTTTTGCGTAGCAAAGGGAATCACCAATAAAATAAAAAGATAGCCCACCAATGGGGAAAACATATTCGCTGATACAGCTAATAAGAGGTTAATACCTAGAATTTAGAAAGAGCTTATAAAACTCAACACCAAAAAAACAAAAACAAACAAAAAAAGACCAGTACAAGGAAAAAATGGGTAAAGGACCTGAACAGACACTTCTCTAAAGAGGACATACAGATAACCAATAGACATATGAAAAGATGCTCAATGTCACTAGTCATCAGAGAAATGCCAATTAAAACCACAATGAGATACCACCTCACACCTGTCAGAATGGTTATCATCAACAAATCAACAAACAAGAAGTGCTGATGAGGATGCAGAGAAAGGGGAGCCTTATTTAGTGCACTGTTGTGGGATGCAGACTGGTGCAGCATCTGTGGAAAGCAGTATGGAGTTACTTCAAAAAATTAAGAATGGAAGTGCCTAACAAACCAGTGATTCCATTTCTGGGAATTTATCCAAAGAAACCCGAACACTAATTCAAAAGAATATATACACCCCTATGTTCATTGCAGCTTTACTTACAATAGCCAAGATATGGAAGCGGCTTGGGTGTCCATCAGTAGGAGTGGATTAAACAACTATGGGACATTTACACCATGGAATACTACTCAGCCATAAAAAAGAAAACTTGACTCTTTGCAACAGCATGGATGGACCTGGAGAACATTTTGCTAAGGGAAATAAGCCAGTTAAAGAAACACAAATACTGTATGATTTCACTCATATGTGAAATCTAATAACAAGCTGAACTGATAAGCAAAATACAGACAGACCCAGAGAGAGCAGGCTGACAGCTTTGGGGGTGGGATGGGTTGAGGGAGCAGAGGGACTGAACAAAAAAGAAAAAGAAACTCATGGACACGAACAACAGTATAGTGATTGTGGGAATAAGGGGGATAAATGGTCATGGAAACCACAATAAGAAAAATAAGCTATTAAAAAATAAAACACCCAGGCGGTATCTAAAAGCAAACAATGTTCCTTGCCCTTGCCCTCTTTTTATACTCTGAATTTACTGTCTGTATGACTTTCTCCTAATTAGAGGCAGAAGTACTACAGCCCTGGTCAGGTGGCTCAATTGGTTAGGGCATTGTCCTGATAAGCTAAGATTGCAGGTTCGACCCCCTGTCAGGGCACATACACAAATCAACCAACAAATGCACAAATCAATGTTTCTCTTTCTCTCTTCTCCTCTCTATCTCTATAGCCAATAACTAGAAGTTTGAAAAAAAATAAGATAGAGGTACAAAGCTTCCCAAAAGTTCCTTACAGTAATCTAATAACAGAATTACCTACCTAGTGCTAGGAGTCTTTCCTTAATACACTAGATTTTTGTAGCCATGGTTTGAAAATAATAAAAAATGTACAACAAAATGGTTTCAGTCAATTAAACTAAGAAGTTGCTTGATTTTCAGACAGTGCTCTTCAAATAGGACCTGTTGATTCTTCAAAACACATACTGGGCACTATAAAAAGTATCTGAGATTCAAAGCCAGATAGGGTGAGCACTGGTCCTCACTGAATTCTAGTGTAGCCAGAAAGGCAAACTAAATTTTGTGATATCATGAGTGATGCCAAAACAGCAATAGGTAAAAGTACTGCAGGAATAGATAGGGAACTATCAAGCAAACATTTGTGAGATCTGCTGAGATTACTGCATAAACTTCTGAAGCAAACAATGAAAAACATGATCGTTTGGAATCTAAAATAGAATGGGTTTTTGTGCCCAGAACATACTAAAATTCTTGCTAGCTATGACTGGGAAAGCCTGATTGCCAAATAAGAATGATACTGCTCAGTAGTAAACAAATCAAACATTAGGTTGGGTTTTTAAAAATCAGCCATTTCTCATGCCATATCCATTAAGAATCCTTTATACTAGAGATGTTATGGCTGCTCTAGTTAGGAAGGGGCCTTCTGGTCTTGGAAAACAAGAAATAAAGCTTCCTTTGTTTTATGACACAATTAATGCAGGGCTATATTGACTAAGCCATTAGAACCATCCTCTCATGTTGATGTCATTGGTGAGATTCCTACTGACAATGAGTCATATACATCTCAAGTTGCTGCAACTTGGAATTGTTGATAGGATAAATGACTACAGGCTCCTTGGTCATGTCCCCAGAATAAGCCAGAGACCTGCATTCTCCTACATTCGAGTCAGTAGGTGACAACCTGGGAGGCTGGTCCAAGAGAACTGATGTATAGGCAGTGTTAAAAAAAAAAAAAGAAAAGAAAAGAAAAAAAGCCCTGGCTGGTGGCTCAGTGGATAGGCACCAGCCTGTGAACCTAAAGGTCGCTGGTTCAATTCCCAGCCAGGGCACATGGCTGGGTTGCAGGCCAGGTCTCCAGCTGAGCCCATGGCTGGGGGCAGGTGAAGGGCAGCCACGCATTGATGTCTCTCTCCCTCTCTCCCTTCCACTCCCTCTAAAAATAATAAATAAAATATTTTAAAAAAAAGGACAAACCAGAGTCAATTCCAATAGCGTTTGGGCTAGACATTCACGACTACAGCACTGCTCACACTTCTGTGTTTTTTATCAGTTTGCAAGTACTCATTAGTTACTAATTATGCAGTGAAGCTTAGAAATGTAAGCATAATCAAGACTACTCGCTTATACTCCAACAGGCCAGGAATAAAGGCGAGTCAAACTGGTTGGCTAGGAGTCACAATAACCTGAAGCCAGCACCTAGTGACCAGCATGTAAATGCCATCCTTCACGTGTGCCTAGGTTGTGGCTATAGAGATACCTGCTGCCTTTCCCAGGTTCCAATGGGAAAGAAGCCAGCTCACAAGGCCAACGCAAGCTGACAGGAACGTGGCCTCTCACCCAGCACAGGGTCACAGATTTCCTTGGAAAGTGTGTGTTAATTTGTTGAGTAATCGAATTCCCCCCTTCCCTACTTTTTTCCTGGATGATCAGTCTCTACTTTCTGGGTTAACAGACAAGCTCCACCGTTCCAGGGGCTTTGCTGTAGTTTTTATTGTCCCCGTTTCTGACATACTCAGGAATCCTCTACAGTGGTCACCGTACACATCTGCAGAGTCACTGCTTACACAAACATTTGTGTGATTTGAGTACATACATGGCAAACATTGGCCTGTCTGTGAGAACTTGATTTTGTTCATGCCCATCTGTTTTACACAAAAACCTCCAGTATAAAAGACAGATAGTCATATACTCCAAATCCTCAAGGCTCCCTCCCAGGACATACTGCTTCATTAAATTCCCCAATATGCTTTTATTTGGGCAGAGTAGTAACAAAAGAATAAAAGAGCTGATGTGTATCATTTTTGCCACAATCTTCAATAGAGTGAGCAGCCCTGATGAAGTTGGGTAGCCATAAAACATGGAGGCTTTCAGCTGTCTGTTCATAAGCACCTGCAAATAAAATCTTGTAATAGGATTTCGAAAGACATTGCCTGTCCTTTGGGAAAGCTGTCAAGGATTTGGAGTGCAGAACTACTTTAAGTAATCCGTTTCATTTGCTAAGCCTGGTGATGGCAATTCATATTTGAACGGTAAAAATAAGAGCATGGTGTTAGCAGGAAGGTAAAGGTAGTAAGATACACCAAGTGGAAATAAACAGGCATGTGTGTCCAACTGCTTTTCTTAGTTCGTGAATTTTATTCTAAATCACAAGCATGCATCCATTTAAGGAAAAGGGGGAAATGACACACAGAGCTAGCTACTTTGTAGTCCCGCGTTTATACAGTGATAGAAAGATCATGAGCAGATTGTTGTCAATGTCTTCACTCTTTAACTACTCCCAAAAATAACCCTTGGGGGCCTGTTAGAAAGATGCCCTTCCATCAGACTTCTCTGAGATGGTCCTTCCTTTCTTGTACAAGATAATTACTGGGTAGAGGTCAAGTTCATCTTATTGTGCAACAGAGTAACAGCATCTTTTATCTCCATGTTCAATGAATCATGATCAAAATTATATACGCCAAGACTTGTCTGCTACCCTCAAACAATATTTCTAACCTGTCTTTCTTGGAATCAGTGGTGAGCAATGTTTTTAATTTTAAATTACTATTTATTATTTTAATTATACAGTATTTATGGGCGTCAGTTTTCCTCATCACACCCTACAAGTGCCAGAACCTGTTCAGTACTTGCTGATACCAAGGACAGACTGATGGGACAAAAGCTCTACTTGGCCCTTCCCACTGCTACAGTCCAGCCATTTTCAGATAGCTAATGGGTGTACTGACTTTTCTGCTTGTACCAGAACCATTTTTTAAAAGCAGGAATTCATAGGTAACTCAATCTAAGATTCATACTCCAACCTTGCTTCCTTTCCACAATGCAACAGGTAAAAATTGATTTATAAACTACACTGACTTAGGGAGAAGGAACATGAAGATTACCTGATCATAACACAGCTAATGGGTGATAAATTCAAGAAATTTATGTTTTAAATCAAAATCAGATACTGCCTTTGCCAACGAAGATGTTTCAGTCCACAGCAATCTTGCATAGAAAGAAATAGATGTTCAGTCTGTGACAGTGTCTAAGAACTCTTAAATGATGAAATTCCCATTACAGTTAAAGAAATAATTTAGGAACCCCCTCAAATATGAATTAGATGCCCTTTTTCATGTGTTCCTATTAGCAGACTATGTATATAGCACCATCATTTCCATGATAACTATTTGCTTCCCCAGTAATTATGAACTTCGAAAGTGACAATAATGCGTCTATTTTTCTCTCTATTTTGTTTAAATCAGGAATCAGCATTGTTTAGAATAATCATTTAAAATACTTCAAGTGAAAGACTATTCCATGAAAAACAATGTATATAGAATCTTCTCCTCAGTGGTTAAACATACCATGTCCATTCCTCCCATTTTACTCCCTACTAGGAGGAAGGGCCTTGTTAATTTTATTGACTCCTATATCCCCAGAAGATGAACAGTGTCTAACACACAGTAGCTCTCAGTAAATTTCATGAGTGAATGAACAGGCTAGGTCTCTTACCACTGAAACAAACATCCTACTGCCTCTCCTGTATGAGTATTCTATTGAATCAAAGGCTTGTTCCTTTCCCCACAGATATTATATAGTATGGCATTTTGCAAAGAAGTTTATTAATAGGTTCTACAAGAAAAATAAATTCCAGATTTAAATAAGTTTTGGAATTGCTGATGAACAAAGTCTACTCTTTGGAGTAGGGTTTCTCTGAGATCCTGTGAGACTCTCCAAAAACGTATTTGGTCATACACCCACTAGGAAACATTAATACAGGCAGTGTCTACTTCTTTCATGGTGCAATACAAGAAACGAATTGTATACACTCCAAAATATGAGCCTGAAAAGTGAAAAGTAAGTTGTTAAGAAAATACAACCAGGAGTGTATACTAGCTAGCACATAGTTCTATAGGTAATGGTGGCAAACATAAGAAACAAATGAATAGTAATTTTCAAATAATAACACAGTAAGCTGAAGATTTTAAAAGGAGCTGGAGGAAACTATCATTCTAAAACCCATACTCAACCAAACTATATAAAAAGATCCATTCACTCAATAAAAGATTATTACCACATGAAAGGAACTACATTGGAACTATTCTCCACTTAAGTTTACCTTACTCATATCTGGATTCCATCTTTTCTCTTTCATAAACATTATTTATTTGAGCTCACTTATGAAAGCTGGTGAAATGATAGACAGAAATGTGCATATTTATTTAAGGTAATAAAAAACGGTCATGGATCAACCTTCATGACGTAGTTCACCAAATTTACCTTAGTGATGTCCAAATGAGCCACACACAACTTACTAAATGCCGACTATAATATTACTGATCATAGTCCATGTAGTACAAGGCACTTTACCTATATTAACCCATTTATTTTTCCCAACAACCCTATGCAGTTCATACTATTAGTATTCCCATTTTATCGATGAGGAAGCTGAGACAAAGAGTTCGGTAACTGGCCTAAGTCACACAGCCAAAAAGTATTAAAATAGAGACGTGAAGCAGGAGGCTGGCACCAGAAACCATGGCCACTCTGTTCCGCTGTGTTTACTGCGGTTACCGTATCTTTGGACTGATGCATGTGGATGAGAGGAGGAACTACAGGAAAATGAGAGATGCAAGAAGTATAGCAAAAACCCTCTAGTGCACTCTGTGGATTTATTTATCTGGATCATTTATTTACATGGTTAATCCTTTTTCTCATAGAAAGTTATAGGGTGTAGCTAAAAATAGTTTATTATTAATATATTTTGTACTTTCGAAATTGATTTCAAAGATAATTTCCAAGTACCTAACTATTACTGTTGATATGTGCAAAGAACACCTGCAGTGATGTTTAATAGGTAGAAACAAACTGGTATTTCCTCCCAGCCTTCTATAACTTCCTATTACATTTTATATAACCCTCCTTTGGATCTCAGAAAGAGTAATAATACTTAACGTGTTACTTTGCTATTAAGAACCATATACAGCCCTGGCTGTTGGCACAGTGGATAAGGCACCGGCCTGCAAACCCAAAGGTTGCTGATTCAATTCCCCCGCCAGGGCACATAACCAGGTTGCAAGCCAGGTCTCCAGCCAGGTCTATGGCTGGAGGTAGGTGAAAAAGAAAGAAACCGTATACAAATGCTTATCAACTGATGAATAGATAAATACAATGTAGTATATCCTTACTACGAAATATAAATTTTGCAATAAAAAGGAAGGAAATATTTAACACATAGCACAATTTAGAGGAACTTTGAAACTATTTTGAGTCAAAGATGCCAGACACAAAAGACTACATTTAATTCCATTAATATAAAATATCCACAGTATCCCTGGCTGGGTAGTTCTGAGCACTATCCTGACATGAGGAGGTTGTGGGTTTGATCCCGTCAGGGCATATATAACAATCAACCAATGAATGCACAAATAAGTAGAACAACAAAACTGATGTCTGTCTGTCTCTCTCTCTCTCTCTCTCTCTCTCCCCCCTCCCCCCACCAAAATCAATAAATTAAAAAAATGTTAAGTATCCAGAATAGACAAATCTATAGATATAGAAAGTACATCAGTGCTTGTCTAGGGCTGGATGAGAGTTGAGGGGAAATGGGGAATGGCTGCTAATAGGTATGGAATTTCTTTTGGGGATGAAGAAAATGTTCTAAAATTGATTGTGGTGATAGTTACACAATTATGTGAATATACCAAAAACCACTGGATAGTACACATGTAGATGTGTGAACAGTATGGTATGTGAATTATATCTCAATAAAGTCGATATATAAGAGAAATCACACTAAACACTTAAGAGGGCTCCACATTGTCCACTTCACATGAGGGGAGTTTGACTGATTTCACGATAGACTTCCTGTGAATCCTTTTAATATAGCTATACTATGTATATCACAAAATAAAAGCAGAACAGTTTTAACTAAGGTAAAGAACTGAGTAATAAAGAAATTGAATGGAAGAAAACATTTTCCTGAGAAATCAGAAGTTATAAGAATTACTAGGTAAAGTGCTGGTTTTCACAGAATAGTTCAATCTCTCTATAGGCAGTACAGGAGATAAGAAAAATAGAAAAATAAGGTTGCAGATTATTAAAATAAAAGACAAAAATGGAACAAAGTAGAGATAGAAAAGATCTCTTAAAGAGATCAGAGGACACACATGCTGAGGCAAAACTAGACAGTGGTATAAACACAGCTATAGAAAGAACGTACTTGCCAGGAAAAAAAGGGACTGGACAGGTCACTATATGCACAGCTACTATTTATTGAGCACCTATTAGGTACCATGATCTGTACTTGGCCAGTTGCACCAGAAAATAACATTCTGAGAGATACACACTGATACTGCCCTTGCAAACTGTCTTGGGAAGAGGTGCCAGGCAGCAGACTAGACTGCTGAATAGACAAGTCTGGACACTTCTGCTCCCCTGAGTCACACAGCCTACTCCCCTTTATCTGATTCCACATCACTGGGCAACCCCCTGACTTTCCTCTGGCTTCCCACAAGCTGATGACTGGAGAGCTACACAAAAGTAAAGCAACAGAGCAAAAGAGGCTCTTCCTTGTACAAAGAGTCTAGGTAAATACATGCAGGCTAAGCTGGGGACAACTGTTCCCTCATGAGGTGGGATCAGAAAGCACTTTCTACTTATACATTTCCATATTTGGATCGGATTTTCAAAAAAAATTAACCATACTAGGGAGCTAGGTAGGGGAGAGCAATGGGGGGAAAACTGAATAAATGTAAGATAACAAAAACAAATGAATTTTTAAAAATTAACCATATTACTTGTCTACTAGGAATAAATATGAGAAATCTTAAATGATAATCTGGCTTTAACTTAATACTAGCTAGTCTAATGAAAATTTTCTGGTCGGTATGGCAGTTCAATAAATGAGCCTCCTGAGTCCATGCATGTGCCTTATGACTTTGGTTTACATGAATCTACTATTAACAGAAGGATGCATTCTAAATGCATTAGCAAAATTAAGTTTCGAGTCTCTAGAGCCCTTGGGCTTGGTAACTTCTAAGATACGTGATACTCGGTAAAAACTCCTGGCAGCCAACAGCTGGGCTTCCTTGGTAAAACCCGAACCACACCAAGGATTCTGATTATAGATCTAGAAGCAGAAAATGATTCAAGAGGTATAATTTAGAATCTTTCCAGAGAATTTCTCCCAGAATTTCAGCATAATTTATGTGTGAGCAGCTCCCAACATCTAAACTGGCCTTAGCCAGACAGCTTTGGAAGCAAAGAGATTGTTTACACCACCACCAATCAACACCCTCTGCCTCAACCATGGAGGAAGCCCTAGGAACCTGAAAATCCTGGGTCTAGTCCGGTCCTAGAATCTGGTCCTAAGTCCAGTTGCACTCTCATCCTCACACCAAGGTTTAAAGGTAGAGGTCAGAGTGCCCTTGTAGCAACGGCCATTGAATGATGCCAATAATTCTGCTCAGTTAACTAACTACCTGACTCTCAGCTACCCCAAAGTATGAGCAATTGGTTACCTCTGAGTGGCTGCTGGGTTGAAACTGTTGTATTATCACAAAGCCTCCAGATTCTACTTTTTGGTAAATCCAATGACTAAACATCAAGGCATCAAGCAATTAAGTCTGAAACAGAAAAGACTGATACAGGGGATTCAAGCATCCAAGTGTTAGTTAGATTAGAAAACTATTACAGGCTCTTCCAACCCTGAGATACAATGACTGGTTCTTCACAATCATCAGAGGTTTGCAGAAGAACCTAAATTAATGAAACCAGCCAAAGTTCTAAAATGATTAGAAAACACACACACACACACACAAAAAGACAAGAAATATTCAAATAAGTGAGAAGGAACAATGAATCATCAAATTAATAACCCTGTAAATGAAAGATATTAAATTTGCCCTTTAAAAAAGTCAACCAAAGCCCTGGCTGGTGTGACTCAGGGGATTGAGCCCTGGCCTGCGAACCAAAAGGTTGCTGGTTTGATGCCTGGGCAGGGCACATGCCTGGGTGTGGGTCAGGGCCCCAGTTGGGGGTATGCAAAAGGCAACCAGTCGATGTTTTTCTCACATATCAATATTTCTTGCCCTTTCTTTCTCCTTCCCTCCTCTCTCTCTAAAAATAAATACATAAAATCTTTAAACAAACATTTTTAAAAATCAACAACAAAACAAAAAAGATTGTTAATGGACCAACCTTGAATAAGTGCTCTAAAACCATAAGCCTCTGCAGATCTTCACACCCAATGAGTCATTAAACATCCCACTCATAAGAAACCATTTTTTGTCCATCTCCAGAGCCATGTCTCAAGCTGATATGCAGACCTTGTTTATACCTTGACTGGCCTGTATCCAGTTCTGTCAACCTATCTTTCCCACCAGGTGGTCCTCTATGTATGTGTTAAAGCTACTTTTATCTGTTATAACATTAACCTTCATTAATGCCTCAAAAGAAACTACATCCCTATTCCACTGCAATGAGTTCTTTCTGTACTGCCCAAGGTAATGATTCCAATCACAGAGTTCAAACAGCTATATAACCTCTAACAATATTGCTCCCCTATTCAGAAAGTCTCCATTTCTGAAGCCAATGAAATACCTCTTCTTTGCACAAAGTTGACCTTATAACAAACCAATCTTCTGCTGGACTGATCACAAGAAAATAACCCATTCTAAAATGGCACATGTAAGCCTGGTTTACCAAATAACCAGCTAGTAGTCCATTGTGGAATAAAAGTAAAAGTACATGTCCCTAATGGAATCCCTGCATCCAATAAACATAATACAACACTCCAAGGCTATCTTGAAGCTTCCCTTCCTGTCAATATCATGAAACACCTCATCTTTGGCTCCCTGGTCTATTACAAAATATCACTTAGGCCACCTTACCATTGCCTAGGCACAAGCATTCATATTTTTTGCATATCTCCCTTCCTGCCATAGTTGATCTTTCTGGTGACACACTTATGAAAACTATTATAGACAGTAATTTAACAGTTTCAAAAGGAAAATTAAAAAGAGATGAGAATATAAAAATGCAGACACAGAGGAAGACAGCAAAATATACACACACCACTGCCAAGAGTATCATGGGCTCCAGGTGAAGAAACCAAGGGGAAACACCCCCTGTTCTGGTCTAACTAGTTATTCGCTAAACATTTACCTAGCAACACCTCCCCTCTTAGTCCTCAGCCACTGAATAATTTGGCTCCAAAGAGGCTACTCCCAGGGCAGGCCCCAGCCTCCTTGCAGGGTGTGTTCCACCCCAGAGAGCCTGAATAGTATAGGTCCTGCATCCTTGTGCTGGTGCCGGTTCAGCTCAAGGTACCTGCCATGATAAAACACAGTGGGTTTTTATTCTCAATTATGCCTATTTTGTGCTTCTCAGGGAAGGCAGCTTCAAGCAGGAATGTTGTCTAGCCTGGGCTCTCCAGGCGGTTTTCAGCATGCTCTGCGTGTCTGTGTAAGGGGTAGCCTGTAGCCAGCTGGCACCAGCTCATGAGAGCCCACGGTGCACATCTCTTCCCAACTCCTGCTCACAACTTCACCTTGGAAGCCTAAAGCAGTTAGACCATGAAAATTTGTAAATGTGACAAATTGACATTTTCCTTCTTCCCTTGTGGAGCTGATGGTTAAATGTTTACTAATATACCAGTACTCGTGCCTCAGTTTGTCATCCAATTGTGAGTTTTTCTGTTACACAGAAGTAAATGTTTGTACAGCCAAATGAATTTGACTTTGGACCTTTCTTCACTGCTTCTTTCCTTTTTTGATTTAATCTTTATTATATATTTTTTCCATTACCATTTAGTTATTTTATGCCCCCTATCCACCCCCAAAATCACCACACTGTTGTCCATGTCTCACTACTTTCAACAACTTTTTGACTACTTATATTTTTTCTTCTAGTTGTTTATGGTTTCACGGAATTTATTTTGATGTGGACTATAAGTTAACTAAAATGTTTTATTTATTAAAAATTTTTTTCTTTTCTAACCAAAATACTTGAACTAAATACCTCAATTATTGAACTTAATTAAATAACTGATTTTTAACTAATCAATTGTAGATTCGAAATGGCCCCTTTAATATAGTATAATAAAGTCTTACTTTTATTATGGCCTACATTTAGATTATTTTCTCCAACTGACTTATTTTACTCTTGTGCCAATAAAACGATAGCAGTTAATGTTTTTTGAGTACCTTCCACGTACCAGCATTTTGCTTAGCTCTTTATTGACATTACCTCATTTAATCTCACGCTTTACCGTTGAGTAAACTCAGGCTTGGAGAGATTAAGTCTGGGCCACGGTCTCATTTCTGGCAACTGGCAAGACTGGAGCCCAAGAACTCTACCTCCAACACCTATAGCTATAACCATCGTGTGAACCTTACACATCACTGACTGCTGTAGCATCGTTTGATTGTCTGATATTAGCCTATCCTGTATGTTTATTGCTTAGAACCATTTTGAAAAGCCTCTCTAAAAAACAGATGTAATTTTTTACTCAGATCCTGTTAAGTTTACAAATTAATTGAAAATAATATCTCAATATTCTAATTTTTACATCCAGCAGCAAGGTATGTCCCTCTGGTTCATTCAAGTTTTGTTTTCTAAATCTCATGAAAAGTTTTATAGTGGTTTTCATTTCAATGGCACGAATTTCTTGTTAGGGTTCTTGGAAGTATTTTGTATTTGTTATTACTATGGTGAATTGGATGTTTCTCCCATTATGTGTTTCTTTTTTAATTTAATTTTATTCTTGTATTACATTCATCCCATTTCCCTGCCTTGCTCTCCCCTTCCCCACCTCCCCATCCACCCCGACAATTAATCCCACTTGTTGTCCAAGTCCATGGATCATCCACACTAGTTCCTTGACTAAGCTGCTCCTCTTCTTTGCCTCTTTCTCCCCCTGCCCCCTCCCCTCTGCACACTGAAGTTCTGTTCCTTGTATTCAGGTCTCTGGTTCTGTTTTGCCCATTCATTTCCATTTTAAGTTTCTAATTAGTCATTGGTGATACTTCAGAAAGCTACTAATGTTAATACACTTACCATATATAGCCCTTATTAACCATTTTAGTTGATTTTCTTGATCTTTACATTTTATTTCCTTTTTGATTATAATACTTATTTTTGTTTTATGGCCAATTGCATTAGTCAAAACTTCTAAAACAATGTTAATGGTGATACAAGTCTTGCTCAGATGTTCCCAAAATAGACAGAAAATTCTTTAGTATGTCATTGTGAAGTATGATTTTGGCTGCCGGTTCCAGACGGTGGATCTTATTATAAAGATGTAGTTTTTAGTTCTTATTTTTTAAACATCTTTTTAAAAGACTAGATGTTGAATTTTTCCAAATGTTTGTTGACAATACCACTGAGATCATTTTAGCGCTTTTCTACTGAATACTCTATTTTAAACAGAAAAATCCTAGACTATCCAAAAAGGAGGCAGATCTGAGTTTGGTCCTGGGGTGTGTGTCAGCTTTAAGGGGTCCTCGGTCAGCAGTATGACCTGTTGTGCCTCAGCATGTTTCTTTGGAACATATGACCTTATACACAACCAGCAAGAAGATGAATGATGCCGGTATAAGGGAGAAGTCACAATGGGTCATGTGTGACTTTTTCCTAATGTACTTTTTGCCATGGCAGCAAGTATCTTAACCTGCTAAATTGTGTAATTTACTTATTTATGTACCTGTCTTGTCCACTAGAAAAGCTGGGTGCTCGATACTTAAAATACCCACAATAGTTCCTGGCACATCGAAATGCTCAATAACTACTTACTTACTGAATGGATCAGGTTCACTGCGGGATGTAATAAAGGAAGCGACGAATTATGACTCAAGGTTATGGCCTTCATCGTCACAAATCCAAGAAGTATTTGGAAGGAGGCGAAGCACTGCACAGAAATTTATTTTAATGCAGTTTCACGGCTGGGTTCTGAAAACTTATTCAAGAAATTTACTGAACAGCTTCCGCAGATCAAGGATACTTGAAATTAAACAGCTTTGAGTGGCTTGACTTATCAGGCCCCCTGGCGACTCATGAGATTGTTTTTCCATGATGTGACAAGCCATCTGAACACACTACAGTGTGACTTCGGGGGTGGAGAAGGGAGCTCTGATGACACGATCACAGAAATACAAGTGTTCCCACTCAAACTGGACATGTGAATGGAACAACTGGAGACTGCATTCATTTTCCATAGCTGACCAGCCCCCACACTCAACGCAATTGCCCAACTGAAAAATGAGAACATCAATTCCAAAAGAAATTCACAAGTATTTGAAAGAAAGAAGTATGCTATGCATGTTTGAGGTTGCCTCTGAGGTATATACCCTTCAGGGGCAAGCCTGAATTATCAAGTATTTGTCCTGCTAGCACGGTTCACATTTTCACGGACTGTGAGAGCTAAAACCAAAAGCTGACCAACAAAAAGTCAATTTCATGAGATTCTGAAGATGAATTTACAAAGCTTAAAGCAATCTTAAAATTCTGACATGTACTCAACTCTGGAACATGTTTACTATCCTTGATGCTATAAAAACACTCGTTTCCATGAAACAGCAAAAATCAACACTGGAACTACTATCTAATAATGTAAACCTAGATCATGACCAACTAAAATATCCCAACTGTAATTGTACAGTATTGTTATTTCATAAATGCCACTTTTTTTTTTTTTAATATATTTTTTTTTATTACATGATTTTTAGAAAGAGGGGAAGGGAGAGAAGCAGAGAGGGAAAGAGACATCAGTGTACGGTTGCATTTCACCTGCCTCCAGCCAGAGACTTGACTGGAAACCTGGTTTGCAACCTGGTTATGTGCCCTGGCTGGGGAATCGAACCTGCGACCTTTGGGTTCGCAGGCCGGCGCCTTAACCACTGTGCTACCAGCCAGGGCAAATGCCACTTTCTTATCTTGGCATCACGAATACATAAGACCAGCTAAAGCGCTGTTACTTTAAATTTTGGGGGTTAGCAAGTTTATTATTTTTAAACTAATTCTTGAGTTAATTTTAAAATGCGAGTATCATAGACCTGTTTATATCATTATTGTTAAGAATTTAAACTTCATACACAAAGAAGAATTTAAACGTCACATTGGCCCATACATGTATGGATTTCAAATCATACCGGGCTGGCCAAAAAGTGGTGAGCTTTTCAACAATGGCACTAGCTATGCTTAGTTGCCTTTAACTTTATTCAAAACAAGTTTGTTAGAACATGATCAAAATTGGTGTATTTTTGTGCAGCCATTTTAATATCGAAGATGGAAGAAGATATGCAACATTTTTGGCATATTACACTTTGTTATTTCAATGCAACTGAAATGCAAAAAGGACTTGTTCAGTGTATGGAGAAAGTGCTGTGACTGACTGAATGTGGTTTGTAAGGTTTCTTGGGACTACTGACATTTTGACCAAACAATTCTTTGCTGCAGGGCTGTCTCATGTGTTGGAGGATGATTAGCAGCATCCCTGGCCTCTGCCCACTAGAAGCCAATAGCGGGAGATAGCCGACACACTCAAAATATCCAAATCAATGAAGTTACTGGTGAAAATGAAAAATGTCTCTTATTTTACAGAAAAAAAACAACAACATTTGGCCAACCCGATATAATTCATGACTTTAAAAGTATAGGTGCTTGCTTGTCCCTCTTGAAGGGACAAGGTAATGAACTATAAGAATGCCTGAGAAACTATCACAGATTTGAGGAGTTAACTAAGGAGATCCGGTAGCAAAATGCAATGTGGGGTCCTGACTAGGCTCTGGGATAGACAAAGGATAGTAGTGAAAAAACTGGGAAAACCTGAATAAAGAACTGCAGTTTAGTTAATGGTATTGTATCAATGTTACTTTTTTAAAGTTTTGAGCAATGTGCCACGGTCATGTAACATGCTAAGGTTAAGACAAAACTCAATTAAGGTAATATAGAAGCATTCTGTACTCTCTGCCTACTCTTCTGACAATTATTTCAAAATAAAAATTAAAACAAGGGTGCTAATTCTAGAAAGACAATAAAAGTTTTAGCCATTTTAAGGTGATCGATGAAGAAGCCAATTCCACAAAGTTCGTTTCACATAATTCTTAATACAGAAGGGCTGCAGAAATCTGGAAATTCAGCTCTTCTCAATATACAATTGTAAAAAATTGATACCCCGAGCCAAAACCAGACTCTTCCATTAATCTATCACAACAAAATATAAATACCCAAGCAAATAAAGGAAAACCACTTCAAGAAAATAACAATGACCATACTCACATAAACTTGAAGTGATGTGAAAATTAGAATAAACCATTACTTCAACTAATATTGGGTAGGAAGGGCATTCTAGATTTGGAAGTAACGAACGTAAAGCCTACAGTGGTTGTTTCTACATGCTGGAATTATAAATGATTATTTTATTCTTTTACTTTTCCACATAATGAGCACACAAAGATTTTATAATCTGAACAATAAACATAAATTTTGGTATTAGTGCATGTGATCTTCAGCTAAAATAAGAGGAGGCCATTCCTTCTCCTGCAAGCCTGCACTCCTGCTCCCTTCCTGTCCCCACCAGCCTGCACTGACCAAGTCTTCTCTAGCCGGCTGCCTCATCAGCCTGTCTCTCTATGCCCCTCCAATCCTCTTTAGTCTATTTTCCCCATTCTTATAAGTTATTTTCCTAAAATTCATGTTATAACGCATCATTTCTCCATTAGAATGAATATTCTAATGGCTCTACCCTTTGTCTAAAGAAAAGAAAATAGCCCTGGCTGATGGCGCAATGCATAAGGTGCCAGCCTACGAACCCAAAGGTCACTGGTTTGATTCCCCAGCCAGGGCACATAACCAGGTTGCAAACCAGGTCTCCAGCCAGGTCCATAGCTGGAGGAAGGTGAAAGGCAACCATACATTGCTGTCTCTCTTCCTCTCTGCCTCTCTCCCTTCCCCTCTCTCTAAAAATAATAAATAAAATCTTTAAAAAAATAAAAGAAAGAAAGAAAAGGAAATAATATTCTGAAGGTGAAATGGTTCACTGAAGCTATAATTTCCAACCTGCCTTTCAAGGCTCCCAATACATCCCATCCTATTTTGTGCCAAAGAGACTAAACCCTTCTACAAACTGAATGCCCAACACCAAACTTCCTCTAAGCCTTTGTTCATACCCTTCTCATTATTAAAATTATTTACTTTGTAGGGCACATACCCAGGTGGCAAGCCAGGTCTTTAGCCAGGTCCCCAACTAGAGGCAGGTGAAAGGCAACCATACATAAACGTTTCTCTCCCTTTCTTCCTCCCTCCTTTCCCCTCTCTCTAAAAATAATGAATGAAATCTTTAAAAAATAAAAAAATAATTTACTTTGTCTAACATTTGCTAAGCACTTATTATGTGCTAGACACAATGCTAAGAGATTTACATTTAATTTTTTCCAAAGTCTTCTCACAATCCCTAGGGGTAAGTGCTACTAAACGAGAAAAAGTCAGAGCTATTAGCTAATTCTCCTAAGGTTACCTGGCCAAGTAAGTGATGGAGTAAGAACAGGAACCCTAATCTCGTAAATTTCGAAGTCCAAACACAGAATGCAATCTTCTTTCCAATGTTTATCCTTCCATCATGACCCAGGACAAATGCCAACATCTAGTACTGCCCCTAATTCCTCCAGTTGGAAACGATAATCTTCTCCAAGGACCCACACAATTATTTAGTTTTCTTTTAGTGGTCTTATTTCATCCTGCCTTGTATGTAAGTAAAAACATATATATATGTTTATATTACCCATTAGATTTGAGAGCTTTGAGGACAGAAACAGTTGAATTATTATCCTTTACAATCTGGACCCATGGTAGAGCCATGTGGGTAGCAGTTCTCAGTAAGTGTGTATCAAAGAAGCAAGTCATGTTCAGAGAAACAAAGACTTCCATTTATTTCTTTCAGTTGTTCACACATGTTTAAATCAGAGGTACAAAGAATTGTGCGTAGCACAAAGAACACAGGCTTTGAAACTGGGCAAACCGGTTTACAAATCCTGGCTCTACTACAAAGAGGCAATCTGATCTTGGGGCAACTCAACCAATGTGTCCCTAATTCCTCATCTGTAACATTGTGAGACGAATGATAATATATATAAAATACTTGGCACAACATTCAGCAAAACTGAACACTTGATAGTTAAGTGTCACTGTTATTGAATTTTGGCCGTGAAGACTTGTTTCATGCCTGGAATGACAGGGCCTCATTTCTATGCTTTCAAAAAGTCAATATTTCTATAGGTAGATAACATGAAACACTTCGATAACAATATTTAGGCTAATGTATAATCAAATGCTAAGTGTTCAGAGAAGGGACTGATCAGTGTGGACTAAAGAGAAAGGCTTCCTGAAAGGAAGGAATATGAGCTGGCTCATTGAGACAAGATTTGGATAGAAGGGAAAAAATTCCAAACAAAGAAAAAAAGAGATCATTAGAAAACGCTGCGAGGCAGGAATAAAGATGCTTATTCAAAAAGGATGTCTCTGGGACAATACTTGCTCAGTGAGCAAAGGCCAGGTAAATAAACTGAGGTTGGGGTCCAGAGGGAATTTTGAATCTAATCCTGGTGTGAAAGAAATACTGCTAAACAGAATAAAAGTGGGAAAGGGGAAGCTTCATGTTGCTCATGAGGAAACATCCAGTTAAATGAGAATTAGTGGTTTATCTACTGAATATATGAATACGAGTTTGTTATAATGAGCATAAGCAAAATCCTACTGACATATCCTTTGTCTTCTATTAGCTTCATTCACTATTTTTATTGCTAACAGGTACGTCAGCATTCCTTTAGCACTGTGAAACACACTTCTATGTGTAAAGAAGTAATGTAGAGAACTAGCATATTCATTCACCTGTGACTCTAAGGGTAGATAAAACACAGAAGACAACAGCGCTAAAGGTTCCTTGCACCTCAAAATGCTGTTTGAGCTCTAAAAACCATCAGGGCCAGGAAAAGGAGTTTATTATTAATACTACCAAGGGCAAAAAAAAAAAAAATTAGGCATATTTTGTTGAGGAAAAACCGGAAACAGTAATTTTAGAGCAAGACCAACTGGTTAAGGAACTATGATGCCGATACGCACAACAGTATCATCGCTGCTCTGTGACTGCAGTTAAAGGATGACACCGTCTGCACAGAACGTAACACTTTTTAGCAGTGGACTCACATCTTCAAGATTCCTGTTGCTTGAATGAAATTCATTTAGTTGCAATTTTACACAAATCATCTGCCATGATGTGGTATAAGAGCCCAGATCTTGACTTTACATATGGATTTTTCAAATCAATGAGCACCTGTTCAATCAGAACATGAAAAACAAACAAGGAAAAACCTAGCTGACAAGTATTAATGAAAACAAAATGTAGTCCACTCAACTCCACAGTCCATATTAACCATGTTGACAATAAGGAAAAACACCCCTACCTCCAATTTATCAACACTGTATGTCCCAGAAATAAATTTGGGTTAACTCTAATTAAAATTATCAGTCAATAGCAGTAGTTCCTGCCAAATGGAGAAAGTTCTTTTTAGAATTGCAACACTTTTGAAAATACAGGCAAGAAAATTAAAAAACATGCTGAACGAAATTATTTTAATATACTATTTAACGTAGTATAAAACATTTATCTTTCTATTATCTTTTTCCTGCACATGTCACAAGGCTAGACAATTTGAATTTACCTACATCCCTCAACAGTTGGAGAGGTGTATGCATAGGCACTAGCTAATGCTGTACAAACTGCATTATCTCCAACTGGCCAGTAGGCCATTCATTAACTTTAAGTGGAATTTGGGGTACCTAAAAAATACAGGAAAGGGTCCTGGCTGGTGTGGCTCAGTGGATTGGCGCCGACCTGCAAACCTAAGGGTTGTTGGCTCCATTCCCATCAGGGCACATAACCAGGTTGCAAGCCAGGTCTCCAGCCAGGTCCCCTGCTGGAGGCAGGTGAAAGGCAACTATACATTGATGCTTCTCTCCTTTTCTTCCTCCATCCCTGCCCTTCTCTCTAAAAATAATGAATAAAATCTTAAAAAAAAAAAAATACAGGAAAGAAGATAACATAAAGCCTTTGTTCCAATTCTAGCTCATTTGCTTACCAGCTAAATAATGTTTAGCTGCATACATTGTTTTTTCTCATCCATAAACAGGATAGTTATAACTAACACTTAAGGTTATGCTTCATGGTGGCTCTAGATTTTCTTCTTTGAGGGACAGAGGTAGTTCTCTGATTGGAATGGGGCGCTATAACATGAGACCAAGGATTAGTCAGAATTTTCTAGAAAACCATCAGGCCATGCTACACAGAAAATGAACAAGCCTAACAAAGTCTGACAAAAAAGAATCCAAGAGGTGAAAGAAAGCCTGTCAAGATTATGAAATAACAAACACAAACCAAAAACACAGCAGCAGAAATCTGAGAAATGTATGCAGACATTATAAAACCACAGAACTTAGAGCCACATTGGGTCTTTTTATCTATAATTCAAACAGGACTCAGGAGCATGTGGCAAATTAACTATTGGTTACACAGATGGCATCAAAGAATGGAATTTAGCTTTTAACAGGTTTAAGACGCTGCCAAGATTAAGCACTTAACTCTACCAGAGGGCAGCTTATGAAGTCTGGAAGAGTCCCTTTGCCGAGAAACTGGCCTATCTGAACAGAAGGGCCTTGAGCTAGAAAGGGGGAGGCAGAAGAAATGACGTGAACTGATTCTATAATGCATCCTTCACTCAATAAACAGTGGCTGACCATCTTCTGGGTGCCTGGCCCTGGTCCAACAGCAGGGATACAGCGATTGACAAAAGAGACAAATCCTTGTGCTCACAGAGCTTAAGAAGAGAAAAAGCCAATAAAAATACATAAATGACTTCAGGTGATGACCAGCCAAGTAAAGAAAGACGATGACAGGGTTGGAGCAGATGAGTCATTCAGATCTGAGGAAGCAGGTCTGGCAGAGTAGAGCCAGGCAGAGGGAGGAAGGGCTGACAAGGAAGAATCTCAACATGTTTGGAAACAGTGAACTCCACCAGAACATCATAAATGAAAATGAGGGCAGGAGGGCAGGTGAAGAGGTAAACAGAGACCCATAGGTGGACAGTGAAGTCTGTATATTTAAGTGTGATGAAAGTTACTGGTGGTCTCTAAGCTCACAGGGGATGGGATCCGAGTTTGGTTTTTGGTCCCTCAGGCTCCTGTGTGGAAAAAAAGACTGCAGACACCTAAATGCAAGACCAACATGACTTAAGTAGAGTGGGGGTAGTAAAACCATCATCTGTCACATATGATGTGCAAAGAAAGACCAGAGGCAATTCTAGGAAAAAAATTTTGGAAAAAAGGGAAGCATCACAGAGGTGGCCTTCAACGTCACTTTAACCCGTGTACAGGTTGAGTCACGTACAAAACTTCACTGTTAGCATTTCTTTAATCCTCTCTCTCCCTTTCACACATAGACATACATACACACACACACACACACACAAACACACACAGAGAAATTGAAAAAGTACAGCCCTGGCTGGTGGCACAGTGGATAAGGTGCCGGCCTGCGAACCCAAAGGTCACTGGTTGGATTCCCCAGCCAAGGTACATAACCAGGTTGCAAGCCAGGTCTCCAGCCAGGTCCCCAGCTGGAGGCAGGTGAAAGGCAACCATACATTGATACTCTCTCCCTCTCTGCCTCTCTTCTTTCCCCTCTCTGAAAATAATAAACAAAAAATCTTTAAAAAGAAATTGAAAAAGTATCTAAGGTATCTGAGCTGACTCAAAGAAATTCATACAACTAGGCAAGCATTTCAAGGTCAGTTATAAGTACATAGAAAAACAGGTAAACAGCAAAACACAACAATTATTATCTCCAGAGCAACCAATGTTTATGTAGGAATATTGAACTAGTACCTGACTCAACTGTGAGCTCCATGAGAGCAGGAGCTATCTTATTTGTTGCTATTTTTCCAAAGCCCAGCATAATGCTTGGAACACCATCAAGTACTCTTCAATACCTTTTTTCAATAAATCTTGACACTTTAAACACAAGTGAGAAAGCATACCAAAATTAGTTACAATGAGACTCAGCATTGGTCTGTAAACACTGAAGCTCTAATAGGTGAGGGAATTCTGAAAGAACCCTACACTGTAGCAAATAAACAAGCTCACTCAAGCATTTAGGAATGCCTTCTACAAGGCAGACCTGTGCAGCATTTTGAAAACAGAGGTAAGAACACTGCCCTTCCTGACTCCCAAGTAAGAGTTCATACCCTGGCAGTCCAGACAAATTACATGGCTGGGCACCAAGGGGACTTGTGCAACATAAAGGCTCAGGGAATCCCCAGTATGATGTGAAGGGAGAGCTCAAACCGGCAGCTTTGCAGCAGATCTGAAAAGGGACCAGCTCAGACTGGAACTGTGGGAGGTATCTAATTAGAAAACTGAAATTGATCTCACACACACACACACACACACACATACACTGAACCAGAGTATCTAAGGTATCTGAGCTGACTCCAAAAAATTCCAGAGGCAAGAATTTAGAGGTTAGTCTTAAGTACGTAGAGAAACAGGAAAACAGCAAAACAGGGAAACTGTTATCTCTAGAGCAACAAAAGATTATGCAAGAATGAAGAAATATTACGACTCAGCTGTAAGATCATTTACCGAGTCATAAAGGCTGAGCACAGATCCAAACAAGATTATGATATATCCACAGCAGAAAAATAAGGGGGACTAAAGGATGTACCTGGGATAGGGACAAATAATAGTCTGGGAAGGGAGCTCCATCTTCAGCTTCCGCAGGGAAGGCCAAAGTTAATGCCAGAAACTGAACTCAGGAGGCAGCATGTTTAGGCAGAGAGGGGAAAAAGAAAAGATTTACCTCTCAAAGATTTAAAAGTAATTACCTCAGGGCAGCAAAAAAAGAGGGAGAGGCATTTTTTCCTTTTTATTGAATTTCTTGGGGTGACACTGGTTAATAAAATTACACAGGTTTCAGGTGCACAATTCCAATAGAACATCATCTGTATACTGTATTTACTGCGTGTTCACCACCCCATCAAGTCTCCTTCCATCACCATTTATCCTGATACCCTCTTCTACCTCCCCCACTGCCCCTTCCCCCAGCAACCACCATAGTGTGGTCCTTGTCCATGAACTTTTCCTTTTTGGCTCAATCCCTCCCACCCAGTACCCCCTCACCAACAGCTATCAGCCTGATCTCTATGAATCTCTCTCTATTTCACTTGTTCAGTTTGTTCATTAGATTCCACACAGGAATGAAATTATATGGTACATGTCTCTCTCTCTGACTGGCTTATTGCCTTTAGCATAATGTTTTCCAGGTCCATCCATACTGTTGCAAAGGGTAAGATGCCCTTCTTTTCCACAGACAAGTACCATTCCATTGTGTAAATGTGCCATTGTTTTTTTTATCCATTATTCTACTGATGGGCACTTGGGCTGTTTGGCTATTGTAACTAATCCTGCAATGAACAGAGAGGTGCATAGATTCGTTCAAATTAGTGTTTTAGGTTCCTTGGGATAAATGGGGAGGAGGAGTTTTTTTTTAAAGATAGTAACAATCCTGGTAGAAATGCTTAACTCTTTAAAATATATGCAGGTATATAGCTTTGATAAAAAATTAAAATTCAATAAATTAAAAACTCAAAGCATAAGAATAGTACAGGATCTGGAGTCATGATATTTAGAAATGGCTGTATACACCAAAGAACAGGTTTTAGGTTTACACACACACACACACACACACACATACATACACACAAAACTTGGCATGCACAAAAGGTTAATTTCAGTTATTCTATCTTCAGCTGTTCAGTTATTCTCTCTAATGGGGAGAGAATAAGACCAAACAATAAAAAGTTCCATGAACACAGAGCTCAGTTGTGGAAAAAAAAAAAAAGTTTTTTCTAATAACTGCCTGAAAACAGACGTAACTGTCTCAGCAAGCAGTCAGTTCTCTGCTGATGGAGGTATTTAATTTAAGCAAAGCCTAGATAAAATCCACCTAGTGGACATGGTTCCTTAGGGACAGATCAAGTGGTAGACCTCTTAAGTCCTTGCCAGTTTAGGATTCTGTAAAAGGATTCCACGTAATAATCTTCTTTGGAGTAATACCAGAATAAAGTACAGCAGAACTAGAAACATTGCAGGTCAGGAAGCTCAGGCACCTTAGGACACATGACCTTCTTCCTGCTACCCCACCTTCACCTCCTTTCAGCTTCTAATTTTTCATTTTAAATCTCAAGTATATTTACATTTGATTACAAATCACCTATTTTTGAAAGCACATGAGGTATACATACTTAAAGAGTAGAGGAGAAAATGCATGCCTAAGTGAGGACTGTAAGAGAATAGGAAGATGGTCTGATGTAGTACTAAGAGATGAAGTAAATAATCACTCAAGACCCTGCCGTTTAGTGGCCATAGGACAGTATACAGGTCATAGTACCTGGTCAGCATGAGACACTGGGACTATGACAAGAGCACCTGAGCTTCCTGGTAGGGTGAAAGGGCAAAGATCTGTGACTCAGTCCACAGATGTAGATGACTAGCAAGAAGCTACCAGACATTAGTGAACAACAAAAGAATACTTTTGATTTGGTCCACATTCAAGTTTCTAGAATTTTGTGTTATTAAAGAACATCTTTGCTTAAATGTTGGTCATTTCAACATGGAAAAAATATTAAATATAGTAAAGGTACCATCTTTTCTATGGGACTACCTCAAGGGTCAATATGGCTTGCCTATAGGCTCCTGAAACTATTAAACTGTTATTTTTTACTCAAGGACAGTGTATTTTCTTTCACTTGGTATAATAAAATATTGTCATGCCTACAGATACAATATATTTATCCTCAAGTTTACTAAACTCCATCCTCACAAGTATACTCAGAGATCATACCTCAAAAATAATGTCTACGTGCCTTTAAGGCACTTTTGTATTTTTAGCTTAGTTTTAAAAACTAGCGTTAGCAGCTACCAAGAAATTTCCAGTACTTTATACATTGTTAACCAGTATAACTTTTGGCTCTTTCAGAAAAAGATTCTGCCCTGGCTGGTGTGGCTCAGTGGATTGAGCACCAGCCTGCAATCAAAGGGTCACTGGTTGGATTCCCAGTCAGGCCACATGCCTGGGCTGCGGGCCAGGTCCCCAGCTGGGGATGCACAAGAGGCCACCACACACTGATGTTTCTCTCCCTTTCTCCCACCCCTCCCCTCTCTCTAAAAATAAATAGAATAAATAGAATCTTTTTTTTTTTTTTTAATAGGAGATTCCAGTGCTCTGACACTCTGTGGAAGTTCCTCCTCCCCTTTACACTGTCTCCCTTGATGGAGCGCAGACGTCTAGAGGAAAGGTCTCATTCTTGACAGAGTGCAGACTTCTAGAGGAAAGGTCTCATTCTTGACAGAGTGCAGACTTCTAGAGGAAAGGTCTCCTTCTTGGTGGTACTTAGCCTGAGCAGCAGAGTCACCAACAAACGTTGAACTGAACCAAAACATGTAATGGGCAAGACTTTCCTCTTTATTCACTTAACATTCTTGATTCTTGTGCTTTTTCTTAACAGCGCCTTCACACTGCCCCAAGGTCAGGTTCCAAACCAGCAGAATTAACATCAAGCATTTCCAACGGTTGCTAATTATCATTGTCAGGTTCACTTCCCACGTCTCTCATCGACACACTGCTCTAAAACAGCAATTTTGACAACCATCGCTGGCATCATACACTAAAATTTTAGTCTCCGAATACCCCATCCCCCCACACACAGGTATTCACTAAACATTTACTGAGGCGCTCTTATTTGCTTAGCCAATATAACATCATCTCTGTCCTCATTCTTTCTCCAACAAAAGACAGGCAGCATTCAATCAGCAGGCTCCATCTGCGAATGGCCACTTGGAGAGCGAAGCAATAATACAAGTGGCCCTGGTGTCTCTGCCACAGACCTGGAGGAACGTGGAAAGCTCCCCAGCACAGATGGCTGGTTCCCTCTTGCTGTTGGCCCAGCTGGCCTCACAGCAGTTCAGGTTCTTAAGTTTCCGATGTGAAGGATCCTTTTGTAAATCTCTTACTCTTGCCTTACTTCCTGGAGATCTCACACTACTAATCCGAGAAACAATTCCCATGAAATGTCTAAATGAACATAATATACTTGAGTGACTTGAAATTTATTATTATTTAGCCAATATGTTAAACATGTGGAAGTTCTGTTTCAGGTCTGCACAGCGCTTCCTACCTATGGGTTCCCTGATCCAACAACATTCCTGTTGCTACCACACTCACTTTTGTTGTCACCTAAAAGAGTGTAATTAAGAAGGACTATTTCAAGCAGTTTCTCAAAATGTGTTCTGCATAAGTGAAAAATATGTTAAGGACAAATTAAGTTCCATGAAACCCGGTTAAGCAAAGTCAAATTGGTTTCCTAGAGGCAAGGATAAGGAGCAAAAAGCCCTTAACATGTTCACATGCACCATGCCTATACAAATGAAAAGCACGAGGGAGGTGAGGAGGAGGTGTTGGGAAAGACAGATGGAAGGCACTAAGAGTTCTCAAACTTTTCTTGACCTCGGACCCTTTCTTGGAGCGCCATCTTGGAGAGGGTGTCCTGGTGCTTTGGGTGCACCTCCTTGGGGAAACACTGATGAAGGGATCTGACATAAGAACATCTGTATCCTTAAGCGTGATGGCAATGTAGAGCACCACCCACTGAGTACCAAGCCTGGGGAAGTGCTCCTTCCCAAAAGGAGGCTCCCTGCTTCTTCTTCTGTCTGCTGGTCACCCTACCAGAAACAGGAGGTTACTTTCTCAGATTACACTATGAACTTTGAAAAACTGTCATCAAAACCAGAACTGCCTTCAATTTTAAAATGAAGTTATCTTATTAAAGTATTATTTCCCATCTTTCATAGCTGAAATCCAAGGTGTTTTTCTTGATGTAAATGCATGGCTAGTTTCGAAATATACTTAATATGCTAGACTTAAAACCTGATGTCTTTGGAACTGTTTCCCCAACACTTGATGTTTTTAGAACTGTCATGAAAATACAAAATCATATGCAAAAGAGGTGTGGAAAGCTTCAGGACCTAACAAGCAAGGAATGAAATGCTCATAAATTTGCTGAATTTTTGAAGTCCACTTTTTTTAAAAAATCCAGTTTTTGACCCAGTGGTGAAAAATCTCTGCCTTCAATTTATTCCTAACATGCATGCTAATCACTTGTGCTAGTCAACTTCACTGTGGCCATTTTCTTCACCCTTTCCTTTCCTAACAGCTCTCCAGAGCCTTGTTGGTATCCATTATTGAATACCATTAATATCAATTATATTAACCCTTTCAGAGACCATGGAGCTCCAAAGACTGAATATATACACATCTTCTTTATTTAAAACTGTAGCCTCGAGAATCTGAGCTAAGGGGAAAGGACAAAACAGTAGTCACAGAGTAAACTTACTGCCATGACAGACTCGTTCAGACTTATGCTTTTAGAAGAAAAGGAAGAAAGGTCCAGGAGGAAATGCAAAGTGGTTAACAGTCCCCAGAATCTGAAGTTTATAACCATCTCTCATAGACTCTGCTCCAAATTTTCAGGACCTCGAGTTTGAGGTACACTGATTTAAAACCAACAACCTCCTACACACATACACACACAGAGTCTTTCTCTAAAGTAAGAGTAAATGGTATACCGACAACCTCTGAATTTAAGTGACAGAGAAGTGATGTCTAGGTACATTTAAAATGCCACTTACATGTAGTTCTTAGTACAGCAGAGGAAATGGCAGTGCAGCAAGAAATACAGGCTTTCAACTACTTTGATTTTACACTAACTGGGGGAACTTGGGCAAACTAGTGAAACTCTCAGAGCCTCTGTTTCCTAACCTGTAAAATGGGACTGACACTGGTGCCCATCTGAGTTGCAAGAATAAAATGAAATTATATATGTGAGCAGACAAGTAGGGAAACGAGTGCAGGGAATTCCTATTGGCCACCAGTATTCCCTGCACTCGTTTTCTAGTTGTCTGCTGTCCTATTTCATGCCCTTCCCTTTCGCTCAGGGACTACGCATCCTCAAAACCATGTGCTCTGTGCACGAAACCTAAAGCGTTTTCTGAAATCTAGTACTGGGTCTTCAATTGCCTATGGGAAATTGCTGCATGGAGGCATCAATGTCAAGATCACTGCAAACTCTGTCTATAAAACTGAGTTCATCTTTTCCTTTCCAGATACTAGCCTCCATCTCAGCTTCCACGTCTATCAATTATAACACCTTCTCCAATTAGATGACATTCTAAACTGGTTTTATCCCTCTCCTTCATCCCACAGATCCAGATCAAGTCAGAAAAGTCTGTCATATTTCAACTGAATAATGTCTCTTCTCCGTTTCTCATTTACACGATTTGGTTCCAGTCAGTTAACAGCTGCCCAGGTGGCTCCTGTGACCACCTCTTGCTCAGACAATGCTGTCAGATGAATCTCCCTTAAATCCTTGTGAAACCCTCCACATCAGCTCTTTCCCTCCCTTCCTACATGGAACATCTCTTGACTCAGGGTAGAACTCCTTTTGAAACTGACATGCCTTTGCTCTAACTATTCTTTTTACCGGTATGTACTCTCTTCTCCCAGCTTCTACGAAAACCTCTCCATCCTGCTCTTTCTAAACTGCACCCTTCAAGGCCAAATCAAGGGTCATTCCCATGAAGCCTGCTCTCCAACTAGTCCATCCCTCTTGGCATCCCCATTCCCGGAATGCCTAACCACCCAATTCAGCCCGTCATTATTACTATTTATTTCACCCACAGCACTCATCTTCCTGACACAATTTAAAAGTTAGGATTCCTTTTCCAAATCCCAAACATGTTTTTTGTTTTTGTTTTTGTTTTTTTTTAGGCAAAGATGAATGGATATGAGGGTATCCAAGAGATTTAGTTTATATAATATGGTAATACCTGAAATTTCTTCATGGGTTGTGCAGTTTGCTAAGAGTACGGGATAAGTTTTATTATTTTCCCCATTTTATATCTGGGAAAACTGAGGCACCAAAGGTAAGGATTTGGTCCAAACAACCCAGCTGGTGACAGATTGAGATTCAAAACCTTAAAGTCTGGCTATACGGCCCATAATCTTGCCAATACAGGCTGGTGTTCAATTCTCTGAATTCTAGGAGCCCTTTAGAGCCACAGTGGGAGGACAGCAGGTCACTTGCCCATTAAGGAAGGATCATTTGGTTGGGGGTGATGATGAAATGAAACACATATAATAGACTAAATGCAATTAAATTTTATTTTAAGAAATTTTACACCAGAAACAATTTTGTTTAAAATTAAGCTCTCTCGCTATTACAAGTAATGCCACAAGGAAAGATTTTTACATATAGAATAGTTGTACTTTTGGATTACTAAAGGGTGTTAACTTTTTATGGTTTCTGATGTATGCTTGCCAGTTTCCCTACAGGGTCATTCCAATTTATGCAGCAAATCAATCAAGTATATTTGAGTCAAAACCACATGAGTAATTCATATCATTCTGTTAACTTTTACCAAAGTTACAGATGTCAAAGGGTGTCTCTGTGTTTTAAATTGAGTTAATCTGATTATCAGCAAGATTGAACATATTTAAATATTAGCTTACCATTTCCCCTTCTGTAAATTAGCTATTTGTTGCAGAGATGCCATTGTTATACTGAGAGCTCTTTATATCTCATATTCTAAATAATGATGTTAATCTTCAGTTTTATTATTGCTTACATAAAAAAAAAAAGTAAGGGAGAAAAGCACTCCCTAAATGGAGTATAGTAGTAATAGTTTAGTAGTTTAACATAAACCCATTTAGTAGTTTATGGGTCCTTAAGTAATATCAGGTAGGTTGGGAAGAAAAAGAAGGGAAAAAAAAAAAAAGAAAAGGAGGGGAAAGTGAAAGAAAACGTGAAAAATCAAACAAAGATTAATACACACCTAAGTAAAAAGTCAGAAGAAGTTGAAAGAAAAATTGAGGGAGCCAGAGAAAAAAGGTTATACTGACCCCCTGCCCCAAGGTTCTCTTGGGGCCCATTGTGTGTGAGAATACTAATTTGCTATTAACCATTATTCCAACCTCAAATGCTCCTCTTTACCCTGCAGCTATCCTTGCCACAAAATGGAAGAGGCGGCGGGGGTGGGGGAAAGAGAGGGCGCAGCAGTTGCTGGAGCAGGATCACTAGGGGAATAGGAAGATAATTGTGTGACTTGCAACTATGAACTGTGACAAGTTTCATAATGGAGCTATCAGCAAAATGTTAGGAAACACTATAGAAGTGTGATTTAAAGGCAGAAGAAAATGGCAAAACTATGTAGCAGATACTATTGGCTGCCTACCCCTTCACCGGACCCTGGTTTTTGTTCCTGCGCTGCTCTGCCCTCCACAGGGCTGAGAGTAAAATCCTGGCTGGTCTAAGGCATTTCGGAGGCCCTTTGCCTCCCCTCAATAGATAGGATAGAAACTGTTGAGGGATGAGTATGCAGCCCTCCTTAACTCCAAAGAAAGGAAAACCACTGGTCTTGGTCAGCTCAGCAAAAGACGGGTTGGAAGACCCATGCCCATCTTGGGACCATGAGTGTAGTTAGAGGAGGAGAAGCTACCTTCCTGAAAGTGACAAAAAGAGAACTCAAATCCTTGTTGACATCACTAAGCCACACAACTAACTCGCCTGGAAGCTACCCTACCTCTCAATACACATGATGTAACAAATGTTAAGGTTTTAGTGAATTTAAGTTTAAGGGTTCTTATTTTCCTTTCTTACAGCTGAATTCATCCTAAGTGGTTCATAATGAAAAAATTCTCACAAGGTTATAATTCTACCAAAAGAATAAAAAGGCATATTAACCTTCATTGCTACTGGAACATCTTAAGCAACCACCTATTTTAAATTTTTCCATCTTTTTGCTATTTTCCTTATTTTACATTATAAAAATGTATCTGGAAATCATATATGTCTGTCTAACAATTTTCAGAATATCTGCCTGGCAACTTTAAAAAATATAATAAAATAACCTTTAAGAATTTCCTTGCTAAATTAGTATCTAAATATTTGGTTGTGGGATGTTGTAGAAAGCAGCTAAAAAGAATATTATTTTCAGCCCTGGCTGGTGTGGCTCAGTGGATAGGTGCTGACCTTTGAACCCAAAGGTCACTGGATCGATTCCCAGCCAGGGCACATAACCAGGTTGCAAGCTAGGCCTTGCCTTCATCCAGGTCCTCAGCTGGAGGCAGGTGAAAGGCAACCATACATTGATGCTTCTCTCCCTGTCCTCCTCCCTCCCTGCCCTTCTCTCTGAAAATAATGAGTAAAATCTTAAAAACAAACAAACAAACAGAATATTTTCACCAAAAAACTTACAGCATTTAAATATTTGTTAAATAAATCGTATGATATGACAGGTATGAAATCACAGACAAGTCCACCAAGAGGGAAAAGTACTAACCCCTCCCCCCTTGTCGAGTTTATTAAAACATACTAAAAATGCAAATGTTTCCAAAAATCACGTCTTAAGTAGTTTGGTACAATGCACTGGAACATTATGCTATGTTATATTCCAAATAAATGAAGAAACAAAAAGTACTAAAAGGAAAGAGAAATATCACCGTGCCAGAAACCTGAACCAATTTCAGGGTGAATTCCTACAATAGAGGTAACAATGCCTCTTTAACCTTTCAATACTTTTTGCTAATCGAGAAAATTATGTAAAATCAGAAAAAAAAAAAAGTTCACAACTACTAACTAATCCCATCCCAGTGTATTATAAACCCGTGTGATTTTGTACAGTATTTTTCAAGTATCTTTTGGGATGTGTATATCCCTGCAGTATTGAAAGGGTTAATGACTGAAGCTTTGCTTGAGCTTAAAGCTTTTCCTTTTACATTGCTACACATTGTTCCATCCATTTGCACCTGCTATAAAAACCCCAGCACTATAAATCCAAATGGCCCATTATTGGAGTGGACTGGTTTTCCCCATCCACTCTGAGTTGGTAACTAATACCTCAATAAGTACACTTGCTTCATACATGGGTATATATACCTGCAACACATAAGCTGCTTAAGACTGCTGCTGAAAATTCTGCTTAGAATCTTCTAAAGTACCTGTCCTGTTAAAAAAGAAAAAACAGCCCTGGCTTATCCACTGGCACAGTGGATAAGGCGCCAGCCTGCGAACCCAAAGGTCGCTGGTTCGATTCCCCAGCCAGGGCACATAACCAGGTTGCAAACCAGGTCTCCAGCCAGGTCTGTAGCTGGAGGCAGGTGAAAGTCAACCATATGTTGATGTCTCTCTCCCTCTCTCCCTCCCCCTCTCTCTAAAAATAAAAAATAAAATCTTAAAAAAACACAAAACTTTGTATTAGAGAGCCCTGGCTGGTGTGGCTCAGTTGGTTGGAGCATAGTCCAGCAAATTGAAAGGTCAAGGAATCAATTTCCTATCAGGGCACATGCCTGGGTTGCAGGTTCGGTCCTCAGTGGGGGCATGTGCAAGCGGCAACCAATCGATGTTTCTCTCCCTTCCTTCCCCTCTTTCTGGAGTCAATTAAAGGCAATAAATTTAAAAAAGAAATTTTTTTTTTGTATTGAATTTTAAAACAGCAGAATTACTAAGGTAGAAGTTCATCCACATCCAACCACAGATGTGAATTTGCTCAAGTACTGCATGAGCACTCATGATGCAGCAGATACCAGCCAAGCACAGTGAGTAACAGCAACGAACAAGCTGAGTCTAGACCAGGAGTCAGCAAACATTTTCTGTGAAGCTGTTATATCCTTGTAGGTCATAAGGTCTCTCACAACTATTCGAGACTGCCTTTGCAGCATAAAAGCAGCTATAGACAATATGAGGAAAAACCACAAAAACAAATAAAAGCCCTGAATATATTTACTAAAAATTATGTATTCTTTGATGCTTAAACTTTAGTCACCTTCAAAGTACTCTCCATTTGATGCAATATACCTAGTAAGATGTTTTTTCTACTACTCAAAACAGCATTTGAGCTTGTCATTTTTGATGGCTTTCAGTGCTTGTTTTTGTTTATTTATTTTTTCTCTTTTTTCACCTCTTCCATATTGACAAAACATTTCTCTTTGTGGACTTTTTTCATCCAGGGAAACAAAGGTCACTTGGGGTGAGACTGCTTGAATAGGGAGGGTGGGGCACAGGGGTATACCATTTTTTGGTCAAAACTACTGAACTCTTAGTCCAGTGCGGGCACCCATCATGAAAAAGGCAAACATGCTGAAAGTCTTCAAAAAATTCACTGAACACCAGCTGTTCCCCTGACACAGATGGGTTCCTAGAACACACTCACCTAGAGGACCTGCACTACAAAGGGGCCCACCCTCCAGGAGATAATTCCATCTGGGGAGGGGGGAGCCCCCCTTGTATGCAAATGAATGTTTATGTCCCAATAAAACTTAATTTGTACACAATAAAATTTAATATAATTTTTGTGAAGTAAACTCATGCAACATTGTTTTTGATTTTTTTCAACCATTTAAATATAGATACCATTTTTAGCATTCTTAGCTTGCAAGCCATATAAAAACAGGTAGCTAACCAAATTTGGCCCATGGGCAATATATATATATAGTTTCACCAACTCCTGGTTTAGACATTAACTATGTAATTATTTGTTTATTGCTTTGAGTACTCAAGCAGAAAAAACATAAGGCTATGAGAATTTCATGATGAGATATGACCTGGTTTAAATGATCAAGGAAGTCTTTCTGAAGAAGGGACTTTGAGGCTGAAACTTAAAGGGTTAAGTAGTAGCCAGACAAAAGCAAGGAGGAAAGCAAAGAGCCTTCCAACACCTGAACAGCATGTGCAAAAGCCCTAAAAGAATAAAAGAGGGAATACAACAGATGGGAGAATCTGTGAGGTTGAAACACAAAGACTGAGAACTGGGACAAGAGATGATGTTGGGGAGAGATGGAGAACAGCCCCCTTAGGGTCTTGCTGGCTAGGGTCTGGGATTCTGGCATTTGTCCTAAGGGGAATCAGAAATCACTCAAGGGCTTCAACTAGGAGAGGGATACCATCAGCTCTGGATTTTTAAAAGATCACTAGGACAGCAGTATAAAGAAAAATTAGAAGGGAGCATGAATGAACAGAGGGAGATCCGCAAGCCAGTCTCTGGCCAGAGATGAAAGAGGCCTGGACTAGAGTGCTGGCAGCGGTGTTCAGAAGGTGAAACACGCAAGATGTCATGACTAGATATGAACTAATGACAGGCAAGTTCCCTACAGGATTCAGGTTTCCGGTTTCTACACCAGGGCAATTTTTAAAAATTCTGATGCCCAGGCAGCATTCCTGGACAATGAAATCGGAACCCTGGGGGTGGAACCCCAGGATGAGTGATTTTGAGTTCTCAAGTGTTTCCAGTGTGCAGCCAATGTTGCAAAGATAGAAGACTTACGACAATAAGAATTAACAGTACTACAGAAAAATCAGGAGACTGAGAGTCTAAACAGGTTTTTAATACTAGCTGCCTCATAAGGTATACATCTCTCTGCCTCAATTATTTCATCTCTAAATTTTAGTTTAGCTCAATAGAAAAGTGAGGCGGTAGGACAAATTCTTCTCTAATATCTCCTAGAGTCCCAAAAATCTGAGCCAAATTTATGAAAGTGGGATTAAGGCTGTAGACAAGTACAATTTCTCCTAAAGTCAGACAGACAGGGGTAGTTTGTTCATTCAAAAAGATTGTCCTCCATCTTTTTCCCAATCTCTCAGGCTAGGATTGAAGGACAGAGAAGTTTAGAGTACTTAGAAAATCTCCTGGCTTCCAAAGCACTGCTGTGAGAAATAATGATCTAGCCATTAACGACAATGACTTTGGGCAATTTGCTAAGTAATCTTTCAAAAGCTTCCTTCATTCAAACTGGTTTGTCAATGGGAAAGAACATTTAATAAATCTGAAGATTTACAAGTGAACTTTGAAGTTTAACATTATAAGTAGAAGTTATGTCAGGTTATAACAGAACAAACGAATTATGGAGAGATGGGAATAAATTTTAAGAGTCTTAGGGAGGATTAATTCTGAAAGAAAACACCCCCAAGAGGACTATTTTGTTATGTTCCCTTCAAAGAGATTTTAAGGCAAAGACTATCATATGTTAGCTTGTTTTTGAGCAAGTACTAATATGAGCAAACAACTTGCTGTGGTCACTAAATGTGTGTATATATATATATATATATATATATATATATATACACACACATTTATATATATGATCAAGAAACTTGTTAAGAGCCCTGACTCATCAGACACCCTTAAGATTTTTAGGTGTACCTACCCAACACAACCCAAGTTATTTTGCCAATAACTTGCTCCTCCAGCAATGAAATACAAGTTAGTACAGAATGTGACACTTCCCTTTGATCTAAATCCTAAAATAGGATAATTATTTTGGTGGCAAACATGATATCTAGATGCTGCCAAGAAAAAGAAAATAATACCAGGACAGACTACAAAAGATAAAACAGTTTAGAAGACCCTTCTCTTAAGAGAGTCTACAGCAAAGCGAGAATGAGCAAAAATAATGCATTTCAAAAGTGAATCTCTACTAGGAAAAGAAAACACACTGTATTTACATTGATAAAACCTACCAGGGCTTTACTGTTGCTGACAATACCACTGAGAAAAGCTAAGTTGAAATGCAAATTACCTCAAAGCACAGAGTTTTGATGTGC
Organism: Noctilio leporinus; assembly: GCA_004026585.1. NCBI lineage: Eukaryota > Metazoa > Chordata > Mammalia > Chiroptera > Noctilionidae > Noctilio > Noctilio leporinus. The sequence continues at coordinate 62,789 of PVIW01005658.1, forward strand.
CTAGCAGGTTATCATTAGAGTTTGCAGACAAGCTCTTTTAAGATGTTAGAGCCACTGTTCCAAGTGAAATATAAGCATTGAGCAAAGCACCCAGGAGAAAAGGAAAAACCTGCTCAATTTTGCAAACAAACACTACCACTAAGAAAAGCAGGTGAGTTTTAAGTTAAACAGTTCAAATCTGAGCTTAGAAAAGGAGGCTAGGAGGAATTTAGTCAACCAGCCCATGAAAGTGAAACAACACTTAGATCAGGGCTGAATTCATATTCAATGTGACTTGGCAGCCAGATGTTCAAATCTGTGTATGTAATTCTGTTACATTGAATATTGCTGAGTAACTATTATATACAAGGTATAAGAGGGCACTGCAATGGATATAAAGATAGAACAAAAGTAATTCCTCTACTCAAGAAGTTTACAATCCAGCAGAAAGAGTAAAAGAAATATATTCTGCCTGAAAATATAATTGAGGCTTCTAAGAGAGGTTCAAAGTGATATGGAGGTTGTAGACTGAGATTTTGTCTTGCATCTCTATTTTGTTTAGATACAGTATTATTCTAAAGCTGGTGATGCTCCTGAAAGAAGCAGTAAAATGTCAGCGGGCTGGTAACATTTCACAAATAAAGAATGATGCCAAAATCTCAAATAAGGAAAGGGAAAAGAAAAGATGATCTCTCTGGCACAAAACCAGCTTCTCAATGCTCCACTGAACAAAACAAATCCCTACAGCTGAACTTAAAGGCATGTGACCAAGGATGGTTGGTTATAGGAATTCAGAGCGGGGGGGGGATGCAGCCCTTGGGGTGCACGACATGCATCTTGTCTGGAGAACATGGCATTAAGGAAACAGGTCTCCAAGAGGAGGAAAAAGCAAAGAGAATGTATGTGACAGCATCCTGAAAAGTATGGTGGGGAGCTACACAAATGCCAAGACTCACTCGCTACCTGTTGTTAGAACAGGTCTGGTGCAGTTCCCATCTCTCCCAAATTTAATTGTTCAGGCACTGAACAAGCTATCCATAAACTACCAATACTTTCCTGTCTAAAAGGTATTTCACCATCAAAAGAGGATGTAAAGTCACCCAGTTCCTAAAAGAAATATAAGACATACTTTTTTGGTGACAATAACATTTAAGTAAATATTAGATGATTAACAACCAACTTGATTTTCCCCCCACCCCCCAAAAATCCCCCAACCAGTCAAAAGGTATTGTGTAATTTTACACCTTTGTTTGTTAATATGAATACCTTAGTTTACCCATTACATCTAGGTTTTCTTTGCTATTTTAACAAAATCAGGAGGTTTAACTAAACCAATCAGCTCATGATTGTAGTAGGAAATACAAAAAAACAAACCAAAAAAAAAAAAAAAAAAAAACATGGATAAGCAAACACTTAAAAAAAAGAGCTGGACAAACAGGACGGATGCTTGATAAAGCATAATGTCCTCCATTCATCTGTAATTCTAGTCATTTTCTAACAGATCTCAGCTTTTCAGAACAAGTATGCAGGTTATTTAAAACTGAGTTATATATAGTCATTTAGCAGCAGCAAAACACTCTGGCATTATCACAGATGCTAGATCTCTGGAGGAATTTTTTTTCCAAACTAGGATTTTTCTTCTCTAACAACCGACCAGCCTTTATTTCTAAAAACAACAGCTCTTGTCTCCCCGCACGCCCCACCCCCCAAAAAAAAAAAAACAAACCCACAAACAAATCAAAGACCACAGTTAAATTCTGCGCTAGTGAAATTGTGAGACTACATCCTAGGCTTTGTCAGAGCCTATTTTTCACGCACCCCCACCAGACAGTTTGATGCAGTATTCCTTATTGCTTTTTATCGTATTTGTAAATACACTCACTAATCCACTAAATTGGGTAATTTACAAACAGGTCCTCTCAGTTATTAGTGGCTAGCAGTCAAGTCCTATTACATTGGATCCTTCCACAGTTGTCTAAACATTTCCATCCAGGTTAAGGGCTCGGATCCGCAAGACAGAGGGAGGTTAGCGAAATTTGGATGGGGGCAGGGTGGAAGCGAGGAGAAATCTCTGCATCTCAGCCCTTGGCGACAAGATTCTGCCAGTGCCCAGAGAAAACTAAATTCGGCACCTCTCCCTCCTGTTACACTGGCAACAAAGAGGGAGTTCCCGTAACGCTCCCGTCACCCATTAGGTGCCCAATCTCCCTCCCTGCCCAGGGCCGGCGCTCCCGCAGGGGCCTCGACGGGCAGAGGCCGCGGGGCCGGGGTCAAGGCACACGGGGGATGGGGGCCGGCGAGCCGGAGCTGGGAAGTGGGCCGAGCAAGGGCTCCGGGACCCGCTTCCAGACCTGAGCCCCCTCGGGGGGCGGCGGGCAAGCGAAAAGGGACACCTAATGGAGCAGAAACTGCAGTGAGGAGGAAGAGGGGTGAAGAGCCTGCTGGGGCCACTCCTCCCGGGAGCAGAAAACAGCCGGCGGGCAGGAGCGAGGAGGCTCCGCCGAGCCGGGAGGAGGCGAGCCAGGCCCGGAAGCCCCGGGGAGAGGGCTGCCGCCCGGGCGCAGCGGAGGCGCGGGTGGCGCGGCTACCTGCCGGCGGGCGGGGCGGGCGGCTCAGGTGCGACTGCGAGGCGGAGGCCCCGAGGGGAAAGGCGGGGAAGGGGCTGCGGCCGCCCGGGGGCCGGCAGCCGGGAGCGGGCGCGGGGGCGGCTGCGGGACAGGCGCGCTGCAGAGGCAGTGGCTCTGGAGTGCAGGTGGGCTGCGGACGGCGCGCGGGCGGCCGGGCGCGGGGAGGCATCCGGGCGGGCGGCCGGGAGGCGGGAGCCCCTCACCTGCGCGGCGGAGGAGGCGGAGCTGCAGCAGCCCATGGCGGGGCCGGGGGAGCCCGGAGGCGGCGCCGGGCGCGCAGCTACGCCCCGGAGCCCCTCGGCATGCGTGCCGGCGGGCGCCCGGGGAGGGCGCGGCCTGGCCCCGCACGGCTCGGGGGCGGCGGCGGCGGCGGCAGCGGCGGCGGCGGCGGCTCGGACGGCGGCGGGTACTCAGGAGGCGGCGCGGCTCGGGGCGGGCGCCGGCCACATCCCACGGCGGCGGCGGCTGCGCGGCTCCGGCTTCGCTCCTGCTGCTGCAGCTGCTCCCCGGCGGAAAGGGGCGGGCGGCGGCGGCACCTCCCCCTGTCCCCCGCCTCCCGCCTCCCGCGCCCAGTCCCTCTCCCGCTCCCTCTCCCGGGCCGCCGCCTCCTCAGCGCTTAGCGCGTCTCCCATCAGACTCCCCGCCCCCAGTGCAGCGCCGCGCGGGCGGCCGAGCGGCGGCGGCCAAAACGAGGCCGGGCCCTTTGGCGCGCGTCGGAGCCTGCGCGGTGCCGATCCCATTTAGCGGTGGCACCGAGGCAGCCCGCTGCCTCAGGGCGCGAGGGGCGCCGGGGGCCGCAGCGCCCGAAGGCTGGCCCGGCTCCCGGCGTAAATGGGGCCGGGTTGTTTCCGGACCCGGGAGAGGAGACGCGGCGGAGGCACGCGGAGTTGCTCGCTGTCCACGCGAAGTCCCCAGTGGCTTCTTACTGCTTTGGCGACAGCTTCTTAATCCAGAGGGAAGGGTACACAGTAAACCTTCCCTGAAGAAGCGATACATGGTAGAAGACCAGGAGAAACAAGCATCTGTTGCGACTGGCCCCATTTTGCTGATGTGAAAACTGAGCCGTGAAGGGCACCAAGAATCCAATGAAGCGCCCCCAAGGTTAAAGTTGTTAAAAAGAAGAAAGTTCTTCAGGTCTTTCAACTCACAGACATATTGGATCTGAACTCAGCTTTCTTATATAGACAATCGTCCACAATAATTGAGTATTCATTCGTGCATATTTTGGACATTTACTGAGGACGTAAGTTCCAGTAACTTGTAGGCACTGGAAATAAAGAGGTGGACAAAAGAGACGTTTCTGCTTTCTTATAAATCCCTGTTATTCCTGTAGGGTGGCAATAAGTTATACAAGTAGGCATGGTCACTAGCTTAAGAAATTTGCAACCCCAAAGGAGTCTTTGGAAAATAGTGTGAGATGAGAACGGTCATTAGGTGGCAGGAATAAAAGTAAATGTTGTGGTTAATATTAAAAGAACCACGGGTTTCAGGTACCGTGATAAGCCTTTTATGTTTAATTCTATCAAAGAATGTCTCAAAGACAGAATCAGTTAAAAAAGAAAAAAAAGTTTATTTGTGAAAATGCAAAGAAATGAGTCTCTAGAAGCCATGACCAAATAAAGGACAGCAAGTTTTAAGAGTTACCCAAAGTAGCACAGAAATAAGTTGACTTCAATGTGCTTTGGAAAGGGAATCTAAGCAAATAAAGATGGGAACCTAGGGTCAGCCAAAGAAAAGGCTGTAGAAGAATTCCTAGGTGGTGTGCTCCAGTATCATTTCCAAGGTCTGTGACGGGATGAATCACTTAAACTTGTTCTCCTCCTCTGTGAAACAGAAATAGTATGGATGACTTCGAAAGATTGTCAAGATTAAATAACATCACTAAGCACTCCAGCAAGTCCTGCTTGAGATCATTAAGTCTTCCTCTGCATTCTCCCTATGTTTTCTTACAATTTGATTGGAAAGTCCGTCACATTATTGGTGTGATGCATCCTAAGTGTGTTACCAGTAACATTAGGTGATTGGAAAGTCTGTCACATTATTGGTGTGATGCATCCTAAGTGTGCTACCAGTAACATTAGGTCTTTAAGTAGAAGTGAAAAAATAAAAGTTTAATGGCGCTAGTCTCAATTCTGCACAATTAGATTGCAAACTCCCTGAGAACAAGGGAAAACATTTTCTCCTTTGTATCTCCCTCAGCGACCTCAAATGTTTGTTGAATTATTCAGTATAGCCAGGAATAAAAAACATCCCCTTGAGCTTCTCCCTCAAAGCCTCAAAGTACATCTTGTTTTTAACTGAGGGAGGAGGCTGAAAGTAAAATTATAGTCTTAAACAAGAAGCCATCTGTCTCCCTTCTTTATAATCAAGGAAAGGGGAGTTGTTTCTCTTAGCAGAGTCAATATGGGAGCATTTCTCTCAGATTATAAAAATCTTTCTGGCTGGTGTAGTTATTCCTTGTAGTAGCTAGTGCTTATTTTGTAATTAAAACTGCAGAAGTAGATAAATATGGAACAGACTGCGGCAGTTCTTCAGGGAAAAAAAATGTCTAACTTTTATGAAGGTCTCTTTTCAAGACATGGGTGCTGGGTGAGTGTAATTGAAAGGGAATACATTCCTTGGTGTTTAAGTGACCTGAACTCCAGCTTTCCCTTTAAGGGCTGGTGGAACCACTAAATTCAAAGGTTCTGTAATGGTGCTTTGTAAGTATACTGATTATGTATGTGTGTACCGCATATGTATATGAAGTTGATGTTTTAAAATTATACCTCATCATTAGCATAAGAGAAACTAGCACTCCTGAATTTGTAGTCTGTACCTTCTAAGAATAGTATCTTTCCATCCCCCTCATATCAAAGAATCTTCATAAAAAGAGTGCTTTAAAGGGGGGCAAATTACCATTCCCTTTCATTCATTCTCATAAACAAGCACACAGAGCATTTGGCGAAATTAAACTACTGCAAATTTGGGAATCTTGAAAGAATTTTTTTCCCTAACAGGTGATCACTAACCGATTAGTGATCGCCCCACCAAGAAGTGTCTGTCATCAAGTCAAGCCACTTGAGAAGGACTTAGGTTTGTTTTTCTGTTGAGAAAAAAGGGTGTTTGTTTATTTGTTTATTTAATAAAAAAACGTATGTAAGAACAGCATCTGCACTAACGGGCATAAAATCATAAGGTCTATCAGTCTTGGTGCTGCAGGGTAAAAACGGATCACCAGCTGGGCTAACCAGAAATGCTTCCCAGTGGCCTAGTATTGCGTAATTGGCCATGTGGATCTTAGGATTTCCAGCTTCTGATGGAGGTTTTCATGCTGGTCACTCACAGGGAAAACATTGCCCTGATGATCTTTCTGATGATAGTCATGAAGTCTGACTCATTGTTCTCACATGATTTCAGGTTCTTATGTAACCTAAATGCAAATGCATCTACATATAAATGAGTTTTATGGATAAGTTCCTATGTGTATGCCTGTAACTGCTTAGACTAGTCCTACGATTTAAAAAGGGGTGGGGGTAAGGAGGGCATTCGGTGCTTCTGCTGTGTTATTTACATTTTAGCACAGACTGTACTCAGAGCCACATCCCACAAGAACACATTTACCATGGCAGAGCCCCAGCTTCCATATTGGCCTCACAACTTCCTCCTTGAAGCTTTCACATAGTACCCCTGGGAAATGCTCCAAAAGCGAAAACTAATTGTAATCAAGGGTTGTTACTGTTCATTCATTTCCAGAAAGGCCAGAGCAGGTCTCTATTCCAGGAGAAGGAAATGAATCTCAGCCACCAGTTAAAGTCCTGCAGTTAGAAATCTCCCAAGAAAGCTTTCCTGGACTCCGGCATGTAACAACAGAGCTAGACAATGCTGTTCCCAGCAAGACTCCGGTGAGAATCATAAATCCTTATCTCTGGAACTCAGTTTCTGCCCACACTTGTGAGTTGATGTTTCTCCAGTGTTAATTAATCACTCTGCCTTTCATTTATGGTTTCAGTTGGCTTTTCCTTACAAGATCAGAAGACTTGCAAGTTCCCTAAAAATGCTGTCTGTGAATTTGTGTTCAGAGTGAGTATAGCATTCCTCTATTACTTCTCTGAATGACATGTTTTTATCTGTAGCTGTTCAATATTGTTTTTTAATTAAATGTGTTTGATCAAGTATCACATATGCCAACAGTCTTTGGGGATTGGAGCTTTTTCAGCATAAAACTAGTGTTGATGTTTATTTTGGGGTGGGGATGGGTTAAGAGAGGAGGGGAAAGGAGGCAGGATTGCAAATATACATTTGCGAAAGAAAGAGGCCATTTATAATGCAGGGATATCTTTATTGAACCATACAGTTATTGAGCCATTGTAAGGAGACAAATACCTAGCTAAATACCTGGGATTCAAAGATGATTGAGATACACCCCTTGCCCTTACGTGATATATATTTTAGTGAGGTGGAAAGACATTTAAATCAAGAATTAGAGCAAAGATGAAATGGAATGAGAGGAAAAAGCCCACAAACTATATAACCTCATGGGAGGGCCGCAGAGATTGATTCATTTTGTTTATAAAAAGGCTTCATGATGGTTTTCTGTGGGTTTTGTTGTTGTTGTTGTGTTTTGCCCTGTTAACCCTTTTTGGCCTGTTATCTCCACCGGACAAGACCCTTTGCGTATCAAAAACTAGAAAAGAGTTTGGTATCCAGGAATGGGTCATGAATATTTCTTCAAAGAATAAATGAGTTTTATCAATAAGTTTCTAGGAATTTGGATTTGTTAATCTCTAAGAAGATCTCAAAGAAAAGGTTATCTAAAATATTGAATGATTGCTTTTTAAGATGTTTGGCTTTTTCTATAAAACATCTGGACTAATATATATTTATTCATATAATATTGGAAATATAGAAGCCTTTTCTGTGGAAAAGCACTACTCCCTAATACCTTAGCAAGACAGAGAAGATTAACTACATAAAACATTTTAAACTCCTAGATGCAAAAGGTACCACCAATAAACACAACCAACCAACAAAAAATAACATAAACTTTTTTAAACTTCCAGATGCAAAAGGTACCACCAATAAATACAACCAATAAACAGATAAGTAATATCTGCAAAGCAATCTAGGAAAGGTTTGCTGCTATGGTCTCAATCTTTGTATCCCCCCAAATTCATATATTGAAATTCTAAACCCCAAAGATGATGGTGTTTGGGGGTGGTTCTTTGGGAGCTGCCTGGGTCATGCGGGTGGAGAGATTCGGGAGAGATCTCTAGCCCCTTTCACCACGTGAGGACCAGTAGGAAGTCAGCAGTCTCCAAGCCCGGAGAGCAGGAGAGCGGGAGAGGGCCTTCACCAGGACTCCACATGCTGGCACCTTGATCTTCAACTTGAAACCTCTAGAACTATGACAAATACATTGGTGCTGTTTATAAGCCACCCAGTCTATGGCCTTTTGTTGTAGCAACCTGAGCACTAAGACATTTATTATCCATAATATTAAAAAAGCTCCTATAAAACAAAACAAAACAAAACAAAAAACAAGACCTAACACTAAAAACCCCACAGAAAAATGGGCAAAGAACAAAGCAGACAAAATTCACAGTGGAAGAAATTCATAAAATATGAAATGCTATTCAACCTCACAAATAACAAAACTAAGTTAAAAATCAGGAGCTTTCATTCTTCATCTAGCTAGTTGGCAAAGATTTAAATTCTTGATAATATTGTCGTAGAAAGTAACAGTATTCTCATATACAATTGATGAGGGATATCATTACCTCTTTCTGAAAAGGAATTTAAGAATTTATAACATAAATTAAAAGTTGCATTTTATTAACCTCTGCAACTCTTCTTTTATGTATCCAACAGCAGTACAGTCTTATTTTCAATAAGGAAAAACTGGGGGAAAACTTAAATTTCTATAAATAAAATGTTGGTTAAATAATAGGAAATACTATATAGCTATTAAAAAGTTTGAGGCCAGGCCCTGGCTGGTGGCAGAGTGGATAAGGTGCCAGCGTGTGAACCCAAACACTGCTGGTTTGATTCCCAGCCAGGGCACATAACCAGGTTGCAAGCCAGGTCTCCAGCCAGGTCTGTAGCTGGAGGCAGGTGAAAGGCAACCTTCCTTCCTCCCTTCCCCTCTCTCTGAAAATAATAAATAATTTTTTTAAATATAATAAAATAAAAGCTGTAATACTTTAAAATTAGAAAAAGAAAGTTTGAGGCCAATTGGTATTAACTGACATAGGAAGATAACCACAATGTATCTTCGGTTGAAGGAAAGAACTTTGCAAAACAGTATTATTGCAATGGGATCTTCTTTATGTGAAGCATGTGTGCGTGTGTGCATGTGTATATGTGTGTGTGTGTGTGTGTGTGTGTGTGTGTAAAAGGTTTAAAGGAATATATACCACTCGATTAGACCAGTTTGGAGAGGAGATGGAGTAAATCAGGGTGAGATAGAGCAAGATAAAATGCAGATACTTTTTGAATTAAAAGACTTCTGTATTCAATGTGGTTTTGACAAAAGCATGTACTATTTTATAAACTCTGTTAAAAGATGTTTATCAAATGACTGTAGGGGGAAGGGAATCCTCTCAAATGACTTGTTAATCATGGTGAAATTATGCAAAGTGTCCATAATACAGGGAAGGAAAAGATCACCATTAAATGTGATAATTAGGAAGTGCCTCATGAAGGAAGCAGCATTGAACTGGTCCTTGAACAAGTAGGCTTTTGGTCAATGAAGACGAGAGATGGGGGGGAAGGTGGAGGTACAGATGAAAAATGACTTAAGCAAAGGTGTAGTCTTAGGTGAAAAAGTTCTGTTGGATATTCCAGTTATTATTGTTGCACCTCCAATCAAACTAAAACTTGGTGGCTTAAAACAACAGGTATGCATTATCGTCTCTCAAAGTTCTGGGGACTGAGGAGGTTTGTTACCAAGGAAAGTGGGATTTGTTCACATGGTGCTTTAGCGTAAGGCCCAACAATTAATGTTGAGAAAAACAGGTGTTTATAATATTCCAATCTGGGTGGAAGGGCAGGTGCTGCTGGGAGCACTTCATCTCAGAGCCCTGTTTGCCCACAAAACCCAGCACTTCCCTTGCTCCCAAATGGCTATAAGCCCAAACCAAACCAAATAGTCCCCCATCCCTTATCTGTCAGCTCCATCATTTCAGACTGGTGTACGGTGCCATCAGCCTCCATGTAAAGTCCAGAAAAGCATATCATAGTGAAGTCCAGGAAAGGCATAATTCTTAACAGAGTCCTCTCCACTTGTCCTGTGTTCCAAGAGTCCAGTGAGAGTCCACGTCTGCAAGGCAGAGTCCTTGGTGGCTTCTGAATCAGCTGGTGCCGGCAGGACCAATGCAGCAGTGCGCCTGCTCTCCCGCTAGCCTAGGCCACGAGGCCCTCTCTCATAGTGAACCAGCTCGCCCACCATGGTGCCTAGCTGCTACCTCCTGCTCTTTTTCCACACACCAGACGTATTGGTGGGCTAGTGCAGCGCCTTTGCAGTCTTTCCAAACTATGTGGCCCAGGGTGCCTAATAGCTGCCACCTTCCCTTTTGTCTGGCTCCTCTCCTCCTTTCAGACCTCATGGCTCTCCTCTACCTCCTTTCAAACTGCATGGCTCCATGCTTAATGGCTGCCCCCTTATTTATTTTAAACCCTAATCGCAGCCTGTGATGCAGTCAATGTGGTGACTGGTCCTGGCCACTCACAGAACCTCACACAGGTCCCTTCAGCTTATTTGTCACCATTCTATGGTCAAAACCCCTCCCGTCTCCTTGGTGTGTGGCGTGACCATAGTCATTTGCATAACTGAGAAACTAGGTACCTCTCAGGAAGATGGCTGTGCTCCACTGGGTCCCATCCCCCAAATTCTGAGGCTTCTGGCTGCTGTCTTACAGGTTGGCAGTACTCGCTTGCAGGTTCCCATGTGGTTGTAGTCAGTGGATGGAGCAGGATCATCTCCAAGTTTGCTCACCCCCATACCCGGTGATTGATGCTGGCTGCGGGCTGCTGGCTGTCAGCTGGAACACTTACACAGAGCCTTGCTGTTGTGACCTGGGCTTCCTGGAAGCCTGGTGGCTGGGTTCCAAAAAAACTGTGCTAGCACTGCATTACCTCTTACAACTCAGCCTCCAAAAGCAGAAAGCATGACTTTTGCTATAACCACAGCCCCCGTCAGATTTGAGGGAAGGGACTATAGATGCCACCACCGCCCACTTGCAACAGAAGAAAGGTCAATGTCACATGATAGGAAGAATATGTGGGATGGCAGATTTTGCCATGAGCTCCCAGTTTGCCAAAGTACTCAGCACTCTCTGAGGTCTTTTGACAGCAACCATCTTCTCCCATTGCGGTTTGCACCTCCTACACACAAGTAGGAGCAGAGGATTTGGAGCAAAGAGGTAATAAAAGGAGCATTTTGCTTTTAACAACAACAACAACAAAAATCACTGTGATGATATTTTACAGGGAGGTCCAGAGGAAGGAGAGATTAAATAATAAAGCAGTAGGTACTAAAGCTGCTGCCCCTACTCATCAACTCTGCTGCTTGGTTCAGAAAAATGATGCCTATGTATGATTTACAGAAGCCTTCCCTATTCTGGCCAAAGGATTCGGTCCTCAGGATGCTCTCCATGGGCCTTAATTCTTATAGGAACAGATGCTCCCACGCCTGGCAGGAAATTACTAGGCCATGGGAGGTAACTGAACTGTTTGAGAATACCAAGGCACCACTTTGGGATTACTAACCGATGTTTCTCCAGCTGAGTGAAGGACATAGATTACCTGGGCATCAAGCCTGGCTGGACCATCAACTCACTTCCCAAGCACTGCAATAGTCTGTTTCCTAGTGTGGTGCCGAGGAACAAAATGAACGGGAGCGGGGAGGGGAAGCTGTGAGTTCTGGCTCCACTAGCAATTTGAAGCTGAGCTACAGTCATTTCAGCTTCCCTCCAGTCCTGTTAAGAGATTTGTTTCAGGCTATGAAAATTGTAGCATTACCCTGGTTTTGAAAGTACCCCTTGCACACACACACACACAACTATTGTTATTTTATTGGACAAACTGTCAAGATCCACCTGCTTTTTTCTCAGAGCTCCTTTCTCATTGGCACTAGACAGAGTCATTTCCCCCAGTAATATTTAATGTAGTAGAGGCTGTGTCAATTGCATAAAATATTTCTAATCTTCATAATTAAGATGCTGCTGGCCTGACACTTTTGCTCCCTTATTCCCTCTCAACTAGTTGCAGGGATGTAGAAAGACATTTAAAAAGAATACTAGAGTAAAAAGGACATGCTATTTCCCTCCCTAAGAGCCATTCCCCTGGCTATCACCAGCCTCCTTAGACTTCTTCCTGTAGAGTTCACTTATGGTTTCGTCATAAGTAGGAAAGAAGCTATGCCAAGGTTCTCTGGACCACTGTCTCTTCATCCCTGAAAAATGTATACCCTGTTTTCAGCTTGAATTTAGAGAAAACCCAGATTGCCCCTCCTTACAACTTGCTTCTGACATCAGCTCCTGACAGTGGCACAGAAATAGTCACCAGCAAGTTTGGGTCAAACAATTGAATAGCCAAGGTTAGAGATCAAAGAGAAAGTTAGAAGTGAGAAGCAGCAGAAAAAAGTTGCAGTTGGCAGCAAGAAACTTTTGAAGATCGTGTGCTCCATTTTCGTTTGTTTGGGGGAAAAAAACACAATTCACCGAGATTGCCATATAGTCAACCTTTCCCCCTGCCTTTTGCTAGTTTGATGATACGTTTAGGTGTGGCCTATAAAAATGTCTCACTTTATCCTCACAATAATTCTATTAAAGAAAAATTTTTATCACTGTTTTAGAGATTAGGGATGTGAGAAGTAATGAAATTGCTGCTACAACACATTTGTCCTCCACTCTAAGTGGTTTAATAGAACACAGGTTTATTTCTCCTTCACAGTATGTATCACACAGGAGTTGACCCAATTAGGGAGAGGTGTGATGGTATTATCGGCTCCAAGTAGTCATTCAAGATATGTTAGCTGCATCCTTTGTAACTTGAGGTCTTTCAACTTCTTGGAGAGAAGAAAAATAGATAATTACCCAAGGATTTTATACAGTTTTAGCCCAGAATGACACACATTCTTTCAGTTGCATTTCATTAGCTAATACTAGTCTTACTTTGCTGTCCTCACAGAACAGCAAAGAGAAAAAACTGTAGAAGAAATGGAATATATGGTAGGTGTTACTATCACTACTTTACAAGGCAATACTTTGCCCACCATCACGTAGCTATTAAGTGGCAAGATTGGCATCTAGACCCCAGCTGTCTCACTCTCGAGGCCATGTTCCTAAACATTGCATCTTCTTTTCACAACTTCATCGTGCCATTTTGGGGCTAGAAGTGGCCATGGTGTGGGAGGCAGCTTTAGAATAATAGGACTTGAAACAGATGGGTTTGCATCTCAATTCTGCCACTTACTGGTTGCAAGACCTTGGGCAAGGCCCTTCGCCTCTGCAAGAACAGTTTTACCATCTATAAAGTAAGGATGAATAAAACTCATTTAGAATATTATGAAGATGAAAATATGAGAATGTTCATGATTATGTGACACCCCTTAACAAATGTTTAAGTCTGAATTCTATATCATTTCTTTTTCCTTCCTCTTTTCCTTTTATACAAGTGCTTTCCTAGAATGTAGGTATTTCCATAGTGAGAGCTTTCAGTCAAAGTTCTTGTTGAAAGTTGGCCAGAGGAAAAGACTTCAGTATCCTGATCCCAACACTTCTGGTGTTCAAGTTCTGGTTCTGTTACCAGCCCTTTTCCTGACATCAGCAAGTTTCTTCATGTGTTGCTAAGCACAACTCATGACTTCAGGTAAAAGGAAAGCATAATATCACAGTTGAGTTAAAAGTTGGGGCTTAAGAGCAGTTTTGCATTGAAAAACATTGCAAACGTTGAAATCTCTAGGAAGTAAATGTCAAGGTTCATTAATATGGAGTGAACACTAGCGCCTTCAGGTATCAGCCTATTGAGAAAATCCATTTGATTTATCATTGCAGCCTCTTCTATACTCTGAAAATAAGTCCTCTATATTATGTTAATGTTGTTTAGAAAAAAAATTAAATATCTCAGCCATGGCTGGTGGCACAGTGGATAAGGCACCAGCCTGAGAACCCAAAGGTCGCTGGTTTGATTTCCCAGCCAGGGCACATAACCAGGTTGCAAGCCAGGTCTCCAGCCAGGTCCATAGCTGGAGGCAGGTGAAAGGCAACCACACATTGATGTCTCTCTCCCTCTCTGCCTCTCTCCCTTCCCCCCTCTCTCAAAATAGTCAATAAAATCTTTTTTAAAAAATTAAACATCTATTAAAGCAAGCTGGTAGTATGGAAAAAAGTTTTATTAAGAAGCGTAATGAGCCTTTTTCTCCTGGGAAAGGAAAATAGATGGTTTCCTCTGGGAAGGTGCATAAACTCCTTCAGAAGGCCCCTGGGAAATTGTTGGTAGAGATCATTTACAATCTGAGGAGTCAAGGTTCATGGCAAAAGTAATGAGCTTCCCTGGAGCAAGGCTCCTTTCTCCATAGCAGCCTGAAGCACAACTTCTGTTTCTTCCTTAGCCTTTCTTGTTAGCATCTCACACCTCCTGACACAATGGCTGCAATCTTGGGTGCTGGCAACAGACAAGTGTGGGTCTGATAACCAGCTCAGCAAAGGACTAGCTGTGGGTCCTCGTGCAAGTTATTATGTAAGCCGCTGAGCACCTGTGTCCTCTGTGGCATTGCATCATGATTATTAAATGAAGGGCAGCACTTTGCAACGTTACCAATGATGCACCTGTCACGTTTGACACCTGGCACAGATCATGTTTAAACTCCTACAGATGATACAATTATTTTCAGCAATAAACGTTTTCTTTCTCTATCGTTTAGTTTCAAAATAATAATTTAAAAGAACATTTTTTAAGAACTGAACGCACATTTTGTATTGAAAGGCGGCAGAATTTATTACCCTAAAATATGACTCTTTGGCATATTAATTATTTTAATCTAATTATTTTGAAAGAAACAGCAGCCAGGAGACAAGCTCTGAAAAAATGTAGAAGTTACCCTTGTGTAAGAGATGAGTATGTAAAGGAAATCTCCATTTGTATGAGTGTCTCTCACTGGGAAGAGAGGACTACTGAATTTCTAGAAACCCTTATCAATGAAGACGGTACTAACAAATCTGCATAAAAATCATACCTTTGTTTACTCTGTTTTCTTAGTAACCCTCCCAAAAGTGGCTCCCCAACCCCAAACATCTTCTGTCTTTAGCTGCAGATGGTATTTAAGGTAGTGGCTTGGGCCTTTTCAGAGAGTACTCACTTTTCCTGGGTCTCTCCCATGTATAGAGGAGGTATATATCTTATTAAACTTCTTTGTTTTATTCCTGTTAATCTTTGTATTATATGGTGTCTCAGCTAAGAGCCCAAAAGGGTAAAGGGCAAGTAATTTTTCCTTCTCCACAGTTGGAACTAAAATATACTTTTAAAATATATATATACTCTTAATTAAACAATTACACCTAATAGTTTTACTGTTTTAGGTTTTAAACTTCAATTAAAAAAATTGTCATGCAGAATGATTGAATTAAGTTAATTCAGTTTTTCCTTCTTCATCTTTAGAACCACTGTACTATCATGGTTTATTTATATTTACTGTTTAAAAGCAAGGATAAGGCCTACCACAGGAGTTGGAGACATGAACAACACTTTGAGTGAACAATTCCTAACCGTTATGAACTTGTTTTTGAAGCAAATCCATAAAGCTGTGTCCACATGTGTCAGCGTTGACGGTGTAACTAGGGGTTCTCTGGATTAACTTCCATTTAGAATACAATGTTTATTAAGAGGTAAGTAATAAATATTTGCTAATTTGAAATATTATATTGTGTAAATAGTATATATACATATATAATAAACTTATACATCTATAGGTTTACATATACATACTGTATTATGTATATACATATTATTAAAACTCAATGATTTTGAAGGTAGGCCAATCAAAGATGTTTTAGGGAACAGCATTTTATCATTAACATTATTTAAAATGGTGGGCATATGGTGATAATAAAAAGCAGCCAGACTACACTTGATTGTTTTAAAAAATTCTTTACAGACAATGCACCCTCTGTTGTACCGGCAATAGCTGCTACCCTTGGCATACCACTGCAAAGTTCCTGGCATACGGTAAACACTCAATATAAGTCAACTGTTATTATTCCTCTACAAGCCTTTTAAAATCAGAGAGATTTCTAGCATCTTGCTTTTGTGTTACAAAGAGAAAAAAACAAAGACATGAAAATGTGACTTAATTTCCCAGAAGAAGTATCGTTATCTTCTAAAAAGAGTGATGTTTTCCTGTAATTTAGAAATATACTATAGCACAGTGGAAAAGGTGCCGGCCTGCAAACCCAAAGCTCACAGGTTCGATTCCCCAGCCAGGGCACATAACAAGGTTGCAAATCAGGCCTCCAGTCAGGTCTGTGGCTGGAGGCAGGTGAAAGGCAACCATACATTGATGTCTCTCTCTCTCTCTCCCTCTCTGCCTCTCTCCCTTCCCCTCTTTCTAAAAATAATGAAATCAAATCTTTTAAAATAAATAAATAAAAATATACTAAATTATAAAAAAAGTTACAAAAGGCAATAAAAGCCTCTGTAGTCATGTTATCCAAAGACAACAGTAATAATAATTTAACGATCACTTACTGTATGCATCCTAGGAGCTGCATATTCATTCCATTATTTTAACTTTTATTATGGACCTATGAAGTAGGTTCATTATTTTTACTGGTGTCTTTTATTTATTGTTTTACAGAACAAGATAATTGAGACCTAGAGAAGTTACACAGGTAGCCCGTAGTTATAAGCCTGAGCTCATAAGAGGCAAGCTGATACTTAAATTAAGCTGTTAGACTAAAAGCCCAATCTCTTAATAACTCTGCTATTTTATACATTTATAACTTCACTTCTAGAAATATATTCAAAGGAAATAAACAATTGTTTTCAGAAATTTATGAATGAGGATATTTATCACAGTTATAGTTGTAAAAATATTTATGTACATGGAAGAATGGTGAGGAGAAAACAATAATCCATTGTCAATGGTTAACTCTTAGTTACTGAATTATTGATTTTTTATTTTATTGTATATATTTTCAATATTTTCTGAAATATCTATAATAAAAATGTGAAATCTAAAAATTTTTAATAACTTTAAAAAATTTTAAACTTTTTAAAATTCTGGTAAATCCACTCTTGAATCCTGATCTTTCATATAGTTTGATTAAAATGTTCTGTACAGCTCATACTTTCTAGACAATGTCTGGACAAAGTTGCAATTAAATGTCGCTTTATTGTCTTCTCTCATGTCTCCTTTAACCCCCAGCTGTTAGTGGCTTTAATTCTACCAAGTCTTTGCTCCTAACCTTCCCAGGGAGAAAGCCTCCATTTATTTCTTTGACTGCTTCTCTTAAAAGACATCTAATTCCTTTTTCTCACTAGGAAAGTAAAGAAAGAACTATTGACACAGCCCATTGTTTTTCAATTGGAAGGAATAACTTTTCCTACCTTTCTGGTTTTTTATTTTTAAAAATATATTTTTTATTTATGTTTTGAGAGAGAGAGGGGAAGGGAGAGAGGCAGAGAGGGAGAGAGACATCAAGGTATGGTTGCCTTTCCCCTGCCTCCAGCTACGGACCTGGCTGGAGACCTAGCTTGCAACCTGGTTATGTGCCCTGGCTGGGGAATTGAACCAGCAACCTTTGTGTTCGCAGGCTGACTCCTTATCCACTGTGCCACCAACCAGGGCTTTTCCCCACCTTTTAAAATGCTGGTCTTGTCACTAGCTCTCTCCAGAAATTTTTGGACATGGTAAGCAGTTTCTACCACAAACATAAGCTTCCTGGATATCCTAGCAATATGTTAGCTGTGGATCCTCAGCATGTCTCATCACATGGAACTGTTTTCTCATCTACAAATGAAGACACACAGCCACTGAACTCTGAAGCCCCTGACTAGAATTAATCCTCTGGTGAGAAACAGAACCATAAAGGACTGGGTATTTATTCTTCTTGTCCCAATGCCGAAGGAAGATGTAAATAGTCCTAGTCTCTGAATGGCACCTGAGCAAGGGGCTTATAGCATAGAGGCTTAATGTGGTATTGAGGAAAGATGTTGAATTTGGAACTAAATGACCCAAAAAGAGGCGTCACTTTAATTTATTAGCTACATGGCCTTGAGCAAGTTATGTAAGTTCTTGGTTGTTTTTCAGATTTGCTTTGTCTTGGTATTCTGTGGCTTCTCTATGACTCGGGTGGTAAACAAAGGCCCATGGGCCAAATTTGGCCCTCCATCTTGTTTTATCCAGCCCAGCACCTTCCGCCTGGCACCTGGTTTCTATTCTTCTTGCTTAACTGTTAAGAAGTAGTTACATTTATACAGTCCTAAAATTACATTTGACCCTTTGAAGGCAACTGCAAGGCTGATGTGGCCCCTGGTGAAATGAGTTTGACATCCCTGCTCTATGAAGTATCCAGATGTGGATTTCTTTTTGTTTATCCTGCTTAGAAATGGTTGGAATTTTTGACTCTATGTGGATGGTATCTTTCATTGGTTTTGGAAAAATTTCAGCCATTCCATATTCAAATATTGCCTTTGGGCAAGATGATATAAACTCTGGGAATGGCTTTAAAATACAACAACAAAGATATAAAGAGAAAGAGACAAAATGAAAAAATGCAACAAAATCTTGATAATCATGAAATCTGGGTGATAAGTGTATGGGGTTTATAGTAATATACTCTCCACTTTTTTCTTTCATGTTCATTTAAATAATTTTATGGTAAAAAGTTTAAAAATAAGAGGCAAAAACAACCATTTTCTCTCTTTTTCCTAGACTGTCAACAGAGTACACATCAGACCTTCTCATTCTATCCTCCATGTAGCTTAATGCTAATATTTTCAATATAGTTATCACTCATGTGACACATTTGGTGATTTCTTCTGACCTGTTTTTAGTTCATTGATTCTGTATTCAATTACATTTAATTTGTTAATGAGTACTTACTTTTAGTTATTATAATTTTTATTTATAGACATTCTTGTTTTTTTTCTTTTTCAAATATTTTAGATTATTTTCTCCATTAAGTTCCCCAGCTATTAAAACAACAACATAGTGATATAATTGTTATATAGCCTAGGCTTCATAATTCTGACATCAGAAATATCTGAAAGTCTATTGGTGTTCTCTATTTGTTCTATTATTGTTGTTGTTGTTGTTGTTGTTATTATTTTTATTTATTTAGATGGGGGAAGGGAAGGGTTTATTGAATAGGGGAAAGGGAAGTGCTGACCCTGGAGTCTGAGCTACCAGTGATCAGGCTGCTGGCTCTGTTCTATTATTTTTAAAGATTCTTTTTCATGGTGCCTTGCTTGTGTGCTTGATTATTTGTTTACTGTGTGCTATTAGTATATTTGGAAAATTATACATGGGATCTTTCATGGCCTAGGACAAAGGTGTTTTCCTCTAGAGAGAATATACATTTGATTGTGTCAGGTTCTTAAAGGCATTTCTAATTTGGGAGTGTTTCAAAATAAAGTAAGAAATTGCAATTTTTTGAACCAACCAAATTAAATGGTGTGAAGTTAGGCTGCAAATTTGAGTATAACTTTTTGCAACTTTCAGTCTTTCCTTCCTGGACCTAGGGCTCAGCAACAAAGCAATTTTCTTGCAGCCCCTGAAGTGGGGGAAAGTATAATAACCCTTTGGTGCCCCAACTTCTTTGGGATGAAAGGGTCTTTTCTTAGGGAATCAACCTTGGTAAGAATTGGGCTTTGATCACCCCCCACCACCCCTCCTTGACTTGGGAGACCAACAACACTGAGAAGATTTGGGAGGAGGAATAAGCAGCCTTAGTGCTTTCTCTTACCTTCCTGGAAAGAGATGAGTAGTAATCTATGTCCAATTTTTTTCATATGTAAGATGGGACTAATATTGTTTCACTCAGAGTTCTAAGCATTAAATATGGTTTAAAATGCCCTCTGTAAATTGTAAATCACAATATAAACTTACTCTGGAACTCTGGGCCTTTAAGGCTTAGGGAACCTTCATGCGTTGTATTCATCACTTGGAGGATATGTGTATTTTACTATATTGTATTCCATGTGCCATATATATCATATGATTTCAAAGGATCCATTGACTTTCAAAATAAGATGCAATTGAAAATAGAAACTATTATTAGAAATCAAACAAGTACTGGAAAAGGGCAACAGATTTTGCTAGTGTTTATTCATTTAGGTGTTGCTTAATTTTCCAAATCTCTGCCAATGACCAAAATAATGGTTATTTGCTCAATAAGATCATATTTTTTCCTAAACGATACTTCCATATGTGTGAAGTTCAAGGGTTAGAGAGAAATAAATAAATAAATAAAACCCTGAAATTCCAAATAAATGCATTGGTACTAGTTCAAGTTTAGCATCTGGTAGTAAGAGCATATTTTTTCCTTTCATAATTTATTCCTTGCAAGTTTCCATTTATGAGTGCACAAGCTCTTAGAATGTTAGAGCTGGCTGGATCTGCACAGATCATATCACTCACCTCCTTAATTTACATTTAGGACATTGAAGAAAGGACAAAGATAAATTTATTAGGATTATAAATGCAGCCAATATTCTAGAGGCTTTCTGCTAATTAAAATGTTTCTTTCCTCTTAAAAAATACTAGTCATTAGAGTCTGACATGCTCCCCATAACCCTCACCCCCCACCCCCATGCCTGTTCTTTATAGCATACCAGCATTATCCTTTGAGGCTCTGATTAAATGTATTCTCTTCTGTGAAGCTTTTCTGCTTCAGATGAGATCACCGATCTGAACATACACAAAGGCTTCTTGATATACCAGAATTTCTACTATAACTTTTCATCTTTTCTTTTTTCAATTTATTTTTTTTAACAGAACAAGTCTTTCCAGAATCAAAGTAAAAGAGAAGTCAAAGATAGGAACCTTGAAAATGTGTAAATTTAATGCCAAGGCTGAAAGTTGGCAGTCATTCATTTTTTCATTCAGCAAATATTTATTGAGTATCTTTTTTTTTAATTTTTAATTTTTTAAAGATTTTATTTATTATTTCCAGAGAGAGAGGAAGGGAGGAGGCAGAGAGGGAGAGAAACATCAATGTATGGTTGCCTTTCACCTGCCTCCAGCTACAGACCTGGCTGGAGACCTGGAAGCAACCTGATTATGTGCCCTGGCTAGGGAATAGAACCAGTGACCTTTGGGTTCGCAGGCTGGCACCTTACCCACTATGCTACCAGCCAGGGCTCTATTGAGTATCTTTTAATATGCTAGGTGCTGAGATGACAATAGTGAACAAAAGCTATGCCATGTGCCCTGTCATCTCACCATCTCCACAGCACCACTTTTGTCACCTTTATGTATCATTTGGGCAGCTCCATTTATCTTTAACTTCATTTATCTCCTGCTTACACTCTGATCTCCCTTTGATCCATTCTTTACCCGATAGTCAAAAGATTTTTTGATCATGTTTAAAACCTCTCTTTAAATTTTCAGGAGTTCCACTTTTAGAACAGGAGTTGCTTTATGGACCCACTCCTCAGAGTGGACCCTATGAAGAAAGATTTATTTGATGTGAACCTCGAGAAGGAATTTATCTGCTGAGAAGAATGTCTGATGGTCAACAGAGGACCCAAATTTTATAAATAATGGGTCTAGCAGCCATTTGTGGACAAGGGCTCCTCATGTATTCCGTATACCTAAAACTTCAGTTTGAACTTGTGGCTTCCTGCACCATGCCCTGCTTATTTACTTATGGTATCTGAGTAAACTACTTAAGGGAAATCCTGGTTTCATCTACCAATCAATGGACTGAGATGTGCCTCAACCAATCAGAAATGCACAACAGATACTCATTTGCATATACACCAACCAATCAGAACTGTTCTATAATGGCCCATCAGAACACATGATACAGACTAATCAGAACTACATGAATTTAGAAACCTCATTTGCATAAAGTTGGATCAATTGAGAACTTGGGTGGGAACTTTTTCTATAAAAGGTAGCCTCCCTTTTGTCTCAGTGGAATGCACATTTGGCAATGCAGTTTCCTGTTTTGCAAACTGTTCATCTGAATCAAGTTTTTCCTTTACTGCACTTCTTTGGAAATCTTTGTCAACAATCTCAACCTTTAAAATCTCTAGAAATTGTCCTAAGGGCATATGGCAAATAAAGAAATCCTTATTAATTGGAGGGGCAGAAGTTTCTCTTGAGCCTGAAGCTAAATTTGCCTTTACCTTAAAATAATCTGCATACCAATGAGGAACATCTTGGGGTGGCTCGTTCTGAACTCCATTTCTCATCTTCCGGCTCTGGTTGCTGTGACTGAGAGGTCAGGTGTTCCCTCCCTTCTTTCAATCAGTTCCCACACATAGATGGAGGCTCTCCAAGGCATGGTAGGCCAAGAACCCTGGCTACCAGATAACTCTTGCTCTAGTTTGTTTACAGGGTGGTTTCTTGGAGGTTTTAGATAAGCATAGGATACAGGATTCTGGAGCTCAAGTTCTCTAACCTGAGGGTGCAGATAGCTAAAGCCAACCTGGGGAAGTGTAGTCACTGTTGGCATATTAAAGGGGTTCATTTGCCAGCATGAGTCCCAGCCCAGTGAGACACAAACAGGAGTTTGCAGCCAAGGAAGTAAGGATTTATTAATTAAGATGGCACCATGCCCAGAGTCACAGGTGAGCTAATGGTCAAACACCTGGCTCTCCTATGGCTTTCAGGGCACGGATCACATAGGGAAAAAAAAAAATCATGGTAACTAAAGGAGTGAGAGTTGTGGTCTCCACTAATAGGTTGGTGTTAAGGTAAAGGAGGTAATTGATCATTGTTTCTGGTCTTGGTATTGGTCATGGAGTCCTGCCTGATTGCACAGATTTGTTTAGTAGGATCATTTTGTTTCCCTGGGTGAGCAGCTAAACACACAACGGAGGCCAGGATATTTATTGTCTTTGGGTTGATTGAAAACTCTGTCTCTGTAGTCAATAGATCTAGGGTCTTAATTCTTAAGACTGTGGGATGCTGACCAAAACCTCATTGTCCTGAGGGCTTAATGATTAACCAAGGATGGGGGAGATAAGTGAGTCAGAGTGCTGGGTGAGACAAGTTTGAGTCAAAGGAAAGGATATCAAACTAAAAGACCAGATTAAAGAAAATAAAGTTTCTGAATAGTTACATTATTTGGGGGAACCACACAGGTTCCTCACTGCCAGGGCTGAGGTGCCAGAGGAGTAAATGATCCTCACTGTTGCCCTCAGTCTTCCCAGTTTAGCCTTGCCCCAGACTATCAACGGCCTGGAATGTTCTTCAAACCATCCAGCTGGTGAATTTCTGCTCATTGTACAAGGCTCTTCCTTCTCTGCTGTAGAGGTGTGTTTCAGCTCCTAGGGATTCTTTTGTAATGAGTTAGTCCCAAGGAGAAAGCAATTTCTAAGAGTTAATGAAAAGCTCCTTTTGTGTCTCCTACTTTAATTTCATCCTCTCAGCTTGAATCCCAGAGGAGTTTGTGTGTTGAATTCTGAGGGTGAGGGAGTTTTGTTTTTTTTAATTTTTTCCTGGTAGTTCTCAAAGGTCAGGCAGCAAGCCTTAGTTATGCAAATGGAAATCTAACCTTGCGTGGAATCAGAGACTATTCCAGCTCAGGGAATTTTTCTCCCTGAAATCTTCCAAATAAGACCTTTGTCTCCAAAGCACAGTGATCATTACAGTTGAAGTCAAACCTTAAATCAGGTCTTCTGACTTGATTCCCAGTTCCTTTTCTACCCATAACATTTCATATGGCATTTGGCTGTCTTAGTGGCTCTTTCAGCACCAACCACCATTCCTGGAACATAGGAGTAGCATAATTGTTGTTGAACGAATAAAAAAAATAACAGCTCTTCTACTGAGCAGTCTTTCCTTTTCCCCCTAGACTAGTAGAGGGTAAAGAAAGCAAACACACAGAATGTGTTTTTGAAACCAGAAAAGTCAATGTTCATGATGCCTGTCACTACCAGAACCAAGAAATAGAGACAAGGATCGAATCTTTTGTGGGTGCTTTATTCAGATGCCAGCAATTGGAGAAGATAGCCAGTTATGTACCCTAAAAGGCAGCTTAACATTTCATCTCAAGTCAACCATTTTTATAAGGAGGAAAAAACAGTAGTAGGTAAGGGGTGTGGAATTCAGAGGAAAGGGTTAATCATATAAAAGTTGCACTTTGGCAATTTTTCTAGCAT
Organism: Noctilio leporinus; assembly: GCA_004026585.1. Taxonomy (NCBI): domain Eukaryota; kingdom Metazoa; phylum Chordata; class Mammalia; order Chiroptera; family Noctilionidae; genus Noctilio; species Noctilio leporinus. The sequence continues at coordinate 86,710 of PVIW01005658.1, forward strand.
CCATTCCTCTGCTGACCAGTGAGTGATTCTTTATCTGCATCCTAGTCAGTGGTCATTCTTTCCCTGGAGCACACTGGTTCTGATACCCACTTGACTGCCTGCAGTCCTCTTGGGGCACAAAGATTGAATTCTTTGCAGGCCTCCTGGAGTCAGGGCAGGTGAGGTTATTCATTCCACTTCCTGGAACAGTAGCTTTCTACATGCATTAATCACTAAGACTATTAACTATAACTAAAGTTAGAAAATTTTAACTTTTGAGTTCCCCATCATTTTGAGTTTTCAGGCAGTATTATCAGTATGAATAAATGACTTTGGGATCTCTGCCACGCAAATCAAGTGGAAATTGAATCTCCGAACACCTATTGTTCATTCTTAGCACAATCCTTAATGGATAAAAAGCCCTAGAATCCAGCTGGTAGAAAAGACTAAATCTGATCTGTTGTGTAAGCAGTATCACGTATGAAGGTTAAAGGTCAGATACATTTCCATAATAAGATAACTTGCCCTGACTGGTGTGGCTCAGTATGTTGAGCATCATCCCACAAATGGAAAGGTTGTCAGGGAATGTGCCTGAGTTGCAGACCAGGTCCCTAGTTGGAGGTGTGTGAAAGGCAACTGATCGCTATTTCTCTCTCACTTCAATGTTTCCCTCCTTCTCTTTCTCCTTCCCTTCCCTCTCTATAAATAAAAATATATATTTTTTTACATAAGGTAACTTTTCATGGCTACCACATGTAGAAGCCTAGAAACTAAAGGTTTCCAAGCAGTGTTAGGGTGTGTTTGTTGAAAGTGATAACTGAATTGGATTCACTGCTGCTATGATTACTCAAGGGATCAGAGTTTTAATCTTTCAAAGTCCTGGGAGCAGGACTCTAGAAGGCATCTGTTGTTTTCCGCTGCAGTTCAGAAATTCAACCTCCTCCTAGGAGTATATTGCTTTTCCTCTAAGAAACTCTCTCCTCCATTCTCCACCTCTGTGGTGTGGGCAAGGATGAGCTGATAGAAGAGACCTGGACTTCACACAGGGCTAGTTAGTTTTCCAGAGTTCATGAACCGTTAAGACACTTGCAACAGCGATTCTTACTCTTTACCCTAAAGGCAGACTTGAGAGTTCATAGGGACTTGGCCTCTGATTGCCATAGCGCTACCATATATACCCTATGGCTGAAACCAGCAGAGCAAAAGGCAGAGGCAAGAGGTGGCAGGAAACTAGATCCACAGGATTTCAACTGAAGTGTGAGTCTGGTAGGCTGTCAGACAGCCATGCAGAGCAAGGGTGATGGGCCAAATCAGAAGTTCACCAAGGCAGACAGCTCTAGGTGCCTAGTAATGGGTTAAACTAGGAAAACAAGGACCTCACCCCCAGGATGACCTTTCTTCCCCTAGCGTATTGATGGTCATGTGGTTTAGACCTCCTGACCTTTCATATTGCTGGACATGCTGTTCCAACTGTACCCTCACCTTCCCTCCCTGGAACATCACTAGTCATGCGGTAGACCCCTTTGTTGGAAGAATGAGGGGTGAAAGAGTAGCCTCATATGACTCCCCTGTGGTGCCTTCCACAAGCACTTCCTTAAGCATTAATCCCTAGGGATAACATCTAGGCCTAATAGTGTTTCAGCTCTAGACCCAAAAAAGCAGCAAAACCAGACAAGTGCCAACCAATCAGTGGAGGACAGGATCCTGAAAGGACGCACCTAGAAGGCTGATGAATATTCTATTGAGATTCTCCCTAGAACCTCCCCTAAAATTCCACCCTTAAAATTCTTAGGACAGAGGATCCAGCACACTCTGTCTTCTCTTGGGAGCACACCCACACCTTTCCCGTTCCCCTCTTCTCCCTCCCCACTGTGTTACTTTTAACTTTCTCTATCCTGAACGCGAATGGCCCTTACTTTTGCCTTCACAACTTATTTCCTGAGCCTATTTCTGCTCCACCTCACTTCTTCTACCTCTGTGACTTTCCAAATAAACTTTACCTTATTGTTTGAATCTTGCCTCTGAACTATTTCTTAGCCAGGACTCAAGTACTGACATTGCTGAGCTGAGGTCCAGTCTGACTCCACTGGTCTGGTATCTATTGCTGTTTCAGCACCAACAAATCCACTTCCCTGAAGCCAACACTAGGTTTAAGGGTTAAGATATGAAACCAGGTCCTGGCTGGCGGCACAATGGATAAGGTGCTGGCCTGAGAACCCAAAGGTCGCTGGTTCAATTCCCAGCCAGGGCAACATAACCAGGTTGCAGGCCAGGTCTCCAGCCAGGTCTGTAGCTGGAGGCAGGTGAAAGGCAACCATACATTGATGTTTCTCTCCCTCTCTGCCTCTCTCCTTTCCTCTCTCTCTAAAAATAATAAATAAAATCTTAAAAAAAAAAAAAAAAAGATATGAAACCAAATTATCCCTTTTTGCTTAAGGCAGGTTTAGGTTGGGGTTTTCTGCCACTTGTTGTCAAGGAGTCCCTAATTTGCTTCTTTTTCAGTGTTCTCTCCAGAACAGTCTCCTACCATCAATCAATAGACACCCAGGCAACAGGAAGACAGGCTGATCCTCCCTGATTTCTCTCCAATCTCTTACCATCATCAGCATGATACTTTTAAAATGTAACTTGGGCTAAGAAGCAAGTGTTTTATACAAGATCATACAGTTAAGAGGTATTGAAACTAAAACCATGTCCTGGGACTCTGGATTTAAATACTTTGCTGTTCATTTATCACAGTTTTGATCATTGATCCTTTTTCTCTGGCTGCAGCCATATACTTTAGAGCTGCACTGTACAATATGGTAGCTGCTAATCTCATGTAGCTACTTACATATAAATTAATTACAATTAAATGAAACTTAAAATTGGGTCCTCAGTCACTCTAATCCCATTCCAAGCACATACTAGCCACATGTGGGTAGTGACTGCCGTGCCATATTGGACAGCACAGATAGAGAACATTTCCATTATCACAGAAAGTTCTGCTGGACAGCACTGATGTAAAGACAGAGTCCCTTCTTTATCCAAAGTCACTAGTGTCAGAAAACCTGATAGAATCTTTCTTCTCTCCAAGTGGCAAATGAGGCCAATAGGTAGATTGTCAACAAACTGACTATGAGCCATTTCATCATCTATTCCATACTTTCTAAATACTTAAACCAGAGTGATAGGTTCTGATTACTTACCTCTGGGATGCATTAAATCTGAAACATGCTACTTAGTGAGGAATAATTAATCTATTGTTATATCAAGCGTTTTGAAATTATTATATAAATAAATATCAATTGAAACATGCATCTCTATACCCTACTCTGTGCTACTATATGAATATAAATTTCTTAGGATTTTGAAGCATATGATGTTTCATTCTCAGGCTGGTGATTTATTGAGAATACATTTCTTTCCCTGACCACTGTGGGTCAGTTGGTTGGACTATGACCCGCAAAGCATAAGGTTGCTGGTTTGATTCCCAGTCAAGGTGCATATTGAGAAATTGATGTTTCTCTCTCACATTGATGTTTCTCAAATAAATAAATAAAATCTTTTAAAAATTATTTTCAAAGAATAAATTCTTAGTGACATGTTCACAGATTACCATTCTCCAAGCAGGAACTATATTCCTAATCTTTATTGGACAGAATTTACAAATGAAAGATTATATTGTCACCAAGATACTACAAGTGAGTTTTTCTCCCAGAAAAATAAAATAAAAAAGCTAACTTTGGTTCATTCTATGTCAAATGATAAAAACAAAAAACAAAAAAAATGATGACTGGATAATAGGCAGGACCCCTGGTGACCATTTCTTCTTGGTTTGACATAGTTTGTATTTGCAAACATTCCCCATTCACTTATGTGAAATAAGTTTTGTAAAAGCACACAGTTTTCACAGCATTGAAGCAGGAGGGGTCACTTTTCAGCCCCAGTGCTCCCTCATTGTACGGGCAATTTGGTGCCAGAAGGTAGCCATGGCGACCATAAAAGTTACTCATGTGACTAACGATGCAACTAATGATGCCCACAATTACTTAATTGCAGACATGCTTAACTGCTTTTGCCATTTTTGGAGAGTGCTTATGGCTAATTGTGGCTGCAAGTGGGTAACTACAGGTGCAATCAGATGTGTTCCTAATTTTCACGTTTGTGTTAACTGCAGCAGAATAAACCGACCCTTCTTAAAAAGGGGGAGAGAGAGAGAGAGAGGAGTTATTAAAAGAGGGCTGAAATTAGTTCTTTCACATCCGGAGAGGATGGAGCATCCTCCCACGTGAAGACAAAAGCAAGTCATGTAATATTTAAGCAGAGGAAAGTTCTGCCTGTCAGCTGACCTCCAGGCAGAGCCTGGCCCCATCTATGCATCTTCCCCTGTTCCCTGGGGTTCTCCCACTTGGGTTCCTGCTACTGCCCCTACCAAAAGGGGGCTATCATGGAATATGTACTATCTCTTAGTGTTATGTTGTCTGCGTGGTCCATTTATCTTACAAATACCTTTTGCACGTGGTGCAAAATATATATTGTGTATGGGTGAACTCTTAGCTTATATATTAGAATGGTTAAAGTTATTTTATCAGGAATTAACACCCCAAAGATGGCTCTATAAAACTTCAAATATTCTTATCAAAATTTCACTTTAAGTTTTTGAATTCATAGAAGGAATGTTAGAAATATTTTTTGAATAGGTTAAAAACAAGTGATGGGCCAAGCCAGACTGTTGATTAGAAAGATAGAAGCCACACTGCCCTTGCGTGGATGAATATTTGGCTCCAGCATGTTCAGTGGTCAGCCTTTCGGTACAGTGATTGGGTCCAGTGTCCCCTTGGTCTTGCATATCTCCTTTTTATGAAGGCTGTGACTTGACCCCATAAAAGGCTGTCTGGTCCTGTCACCATCCTGTTTCCACCTTAAGACTATTATACTTATGTTACTTGTAGTACCTAAGCCAAAGAATGGGTTCCTAAAGCTTCAGGAACCAATTGTAGGATTGTTCTTGTTCCTGCCTGTTGGTAAGCATTTGTAGTTTTGGCAGAATTCGGTCTAGGATTTCACTTGGGGTAGAGGTTGTAATGTAGAGGACGTATGTCACCACCCACATAGCAGCACCAAAGGTGACTGGTATTTATCCAAAAATCCTGGCATTAAAAAAAGAAAAAAGATTTTATTTAGCTATTTTTAGAAAGAAGGGAAGGAGGAAAAAGAGAGGGAGGGAAACATCAATGTGTGGTAGCCTCTTGCCCACCCCAAACTAGGGACCTGGTCTGCAACCCAGGCATTTGCCCTGACTGGGAATTGAATCAGTGACCCTTTGGTTTGCAGACTGGCATTGAAGCCAGTGAGCCACACCCACCAGGGCCCAGCATTTGCTGAGTGACCAAATGAGCTTGAGTCAGTTCTGAACATCTTCATTTCTCTTTAAATAGGCTTATATTTCCAAAAGAAGCAAAATCAAAAACAATGCTATATGTAGTTATAACATAAATAATAAAATGAAAAACAAGGCGAAAAAGGAAATATGCAAAGATATGGATACATTTTCTAGGTACAGGAAGCCACCTACCACCAAGGGAGGACATGTAAATGACACCCTTCACCCAGTCTTGCCTAGTGGTGGCACTCCTACACTCTGCCTTTCCCAAATGTGCATGATCTTTTTCCTGCCTCATAAGAGATGCTGGCTAATCACTCAAATTTCTCTGTACTGCACACACACTGTCAAATAGCCATTATATGTGCTGGACTCTGTTCTGGGCAGTGTGGTGACTCAGTGCGATGAACTGACAGGCTCCTTAGGCCTGTGCCATATTAGTCACCCACTCTGTTTGTCCACCACCAATATGAGGACTGACAAGCAACGGAGAAAATGTGGCCACCAGACCAGAACTCTCTTGGCAGAGCTCTCTATTGGATTGAAAGAAATACTTTGAAATGACATCTGGAGAGGAAGGTGACATCCCAAGGGCCCTCTCCATCACGAAAAAATGTCTGCTAAACTGCTTTGCAGGAGACAAGGGGAGGAACAGTGTTGCTCCTGAGGGAGGGCAAGGTGGTGGAGGGAAGAGTGCAGTCACAGTGCAGCACCAGACTGATGTCTGCTTCATGGTAACCCTTCGTGGTGATGCACAAGTCTTTCGTAAAATATATACTAAATGAATGGGGGGATTAACTTGCAGGATATCTTTTAGAGATTGGTGAAGAGGTTGAGTTTGTTATCTGGATTGAAGTTGAACGCTACCTCCCTTTTTTTGTTTAAGGCAGTCTAGTTTCTCTCTCTCTCTCTCTCTCTGTCGCATGCGCGCACACACATGCTCTCACACACACACACACACACACGCACACACATTGTCCTTCCCTCCCCGAGTACCTGCCCCCCCCCCCCCCACACTGTGATAGAGAAGGAGCACAGGGTGGAGGCAGGGAAAGAATTACTCCATCACACAGTGACATTACAGAGAGAGGGGGCCAGTGGGCTTGGAGAAATGGGCATGGTGCCCGGGGCTTAGGCAGCTCTGAGTCAGAGGATGATCAGACAATGCAAATCAACAACTAATAAGGTTGTCGAGTGTACCTATGATTTTACTCAGGCCAGTGTCCCTTCAGTGGTGGGCAGTTTCGCTTATTGGTGAAAAGGGTAGAGCTGGGAATCGGAGACATGTGTTGTGAGCTGGATTGTCATGGGCCACAGGGCAGGAAGCTGGACCCCTAACATCAGGTATTGATCTCTTTGCATCCTGCTCCCTCCGAGCCGGACCTCACCCTGATCCTTTTCAGAACTGGGGAACCAAAGCTTCCTCACAGGCAGGACACATCCTCAGATCCAAAACACACCTTCTGCTGAAAGAGACTTCATGTGTCTCTTGGTCACGTCCTAAAGGTGCTAGAGCACTTCCTTAATGGGTCTTGTTGCTTTGTTTTGTATTTTTGCCTTTTTATTGTGGAGTACCTCAAACATACACAAAAGTAGACAAAGTAGTTTAAGAGCCCTGGGTACCCATCAATCAACTCATGACTGAGCCCATCTATCCACCTCTACCTCCTGCGTTCTTTTTTAAAAATTCCAGAAATTATATAATTTCCCACTAATATGTAAGTATGTATCTTTAAAAGATACAGATTCTTTTTTACTGCCATTACATGAGCCATGTAATTAATAGTATCATATTATTCTTTTATTTATTTATTTTTAAAAGATTTTATTCATCATTTTCAGAGAGAGGGGAAAGGAGAGAGACAGAGAGGGAGAGAAGCATCAATGTATGGTTGTCTTCCACCTACCTCCAGCTACAGACCTGGCTGGAGACCTGGCTTGCAAACTGCTTATGTGCCCTGGCTGGGAATGGAACCAGCGACCTTTGGGTTCTCAGGCCAGCGCCTTATCCACTGTGCCACCAGCCAGGGCTCTTATATTATTCCTTTACAATTTTTTTATTAATTGATTTTTTTTTTTTAGAGAAAGAAAGGAAGGGAGAGAGAAAGAGAGAGAGAAACATCGGTTTGTTGTTCCACTTGTTTATGTTGCTTCTTGCATATGCCCTGACTGGGGATCAAACCTGCAAACTTGGTGTATCAGGATGACATTATAACCAACTGAGAAACTCAGCCAGGACTTCACATTATTCTTAATATTATTATAATATTCAGTCAGTATTCAAATTTCCTTTCTCATAATTTCATAATGAGCCACACATTGCAATTAGTTAACATATGATGTAGGACTCTTTTAATCTATAGCTTTGTCTGTATTTGTTGAAAAAAATCTGCTTGTTTATTCTGTAGAGTTTCCCACAGTCTGGATTTTTCGTTCATCCCTGTGGTGGCATTTAACCTGTTACTCTGTCCTCTGTGTATTATGCACATTAGCAGAGAGAACTAGGGTCTTGATCAAACTGCATAGCCAGATGACTTCATAAGTAGTATTATGTTCTTCCATCAGGAGGTGTATAGAATGGTTGTCTGTTTATTTCTCTCCTGCTTGTTTTTTCCTCCTTCCTCATATCATTCTTTCTTTCCTTTCCATATCTCAGCTTTCTGATTCCTGGCAGGGGAGCCAGAGATTGGGGGTATGGAGTGAAAAATTGCCAGCCTTTCTGCCTCCTCCTGGGGTATCGCCCTGCCTTATCACCTTGCTTCCTCTTTATGCTCTCAACAGGACTTTTTATTCCTTTGGGAACATTATGGTGTTTCTAAAGCTCTTCTTAGGGATAGGTGGGGAATAGACATGCTGAGAAAACTTCAGAGGATAGCATTATTTCACTGCTTTTGCTCTTCTATGCTAAGGAGTGCAGAGTTTGAGCCCTGACTGTTTTTGCGATTTAGATGGCAAACAGCTGCTAGGCAGGTGAGGGGCTCCTAGATGAAATACTTGATTCCTGACTCATGCAAAACGGAAATGTAATTTCCGAATACAATTTGGTGCCCAAAGTTCAAATTTAATGCTTGAAACCTGAAGTCGGCCATAGTTGAATCTCATAAGAGTATTCTAGCCCTGGCTGGTGTTGTTCAACGGCTGGAGTGTCGTCTTGTAACGGAAAGGTGGCTGGAGTGTCGTCTTGTAACGGAAAGGTTGCAGGTTTGATTCCAGGTCAGGGCACATACCTAAATTGTGGGTTCATCCATAGTAACCCCTGATCCTGGGGCAGATCCCTGGCCTGGCTGTAATTAATTGATGCTTCTCTCACATCCAGTTTCTTTTTCTCCCTTTCTCTCCCCCTTCCTCTCTGCCTCTCTTTAGAAGAACAAATGAAAATATCCTCAGTTGAGGATTAAAAAAATTTTTTTGAAGAATGTTCTAGATCTGCTAGACTGTGGTCAAGAAGGGACTGCCGTATGTAAAGGGTTTGTTCAACCATTTATTGCCCACACTAATATGGAACCCTTGCCCAAGTTCCAGGCTATTTTGTTGATTAGAAGTGTAGAAAAAAGGGAAAAAATGTTATGTTACCATAACTAGCCTTTCTACAAAATAACATTTTTTAAGATTCAGCAATATTCATATAGTATTTGACCCCAGTTTCTTCATTGTTGGATCCTGAACGTAGCAAATTTTGGTGATGCTTCACTTAAGTCCCCTTGTCCTCCGTCCCCCTCCCGCACATCCTGCCCAAATTCACATGTAACTGGACAGGATAGTCCTTGGGCGCACTGGCAGGTTCTTACCTTATATGCCCATAATTCCCTGCTTCTCCTCCTGAGGGCTTTCTTCTGTTGTACAAGAAATTACCAGTCTGCTTAGGGCATCGCAAAGATGCTGGTTATTTAAGGCTCCCAGGGGCAACTCTCAACCACTGAGAGATAAGAGTCAATGGATAAATACCTGAGCTTCCCCATCGATCAGAATTCCCAGTTGTGCTCTACATGGTCCTCCAGGGACTTCTTAGCATATTGATTCATAGTGGACTTCCCTGCTCATTGATGCACTTTTTATTGACTTCTTTCCCTTCCCAGTCTTACTCTCATCACTGTCTCATTTGAATTCCTTGTATTCCTGCAAATAAACCACTAATTTTCAAGTCCTGACTGTTTTTGGTGTGCTGGTGGGAATGGAGGATGAGGGATCAGAAGCTAAGAAAGGAATTTTGTAAGCTACTTCAAAATCTTTTGGAACAAGTGAGTGTAAATAATATTATTGTGCCGAATATACTCATACATTCATTATCTCTAATCCTATGAGTCGATAGCCCCATTTTTCAGATGATGAAACTGAGAATAAAAAGACATTAAAAGAACTGCTCAAGATCATATACCTAGTGAAAACTGAGACGCAAGTCCCTAATTGCCATCAGCATTGTCTTGCCTCTTGTTTCCCATTTTCTTTCAGGTGAAAGATTTTCGTGAACAGCCAGTAGATTTCCAAATTGTTCTGTTCACTTATCTATATTTTGAATGAGAGAATTTCCTGCCAGTTGAGCTTCAAGTTGTAAGTAAAAAGGGCCATCTTGATGTGGTCTCCTAGCAACAATTTATGAAACACTTTAAAGCAATTATTCTCTTCAAGCACGTTTCCAAATGTTGAAGCATATTCATTCACTTCAATCATTAAAAATTCCCAAGGACATTCATTGTGGAGCACACAGTTCTGGTCATTATAAGCTTGTCAACAGGTTGTTTAGTGAGCTGAGAGCGGGGACAGACCACATTCCCCTCAAGGAGTTGAGGCTTTTGTTCCCAGCCTAGCAGCTCAGAGCAGACCACTCTCCTCTGAAAAAGTCTTAATTGACTGGTAGGGTGGGGGCAGGGGGAAGAATCTTGAAACCCAAGATAGTCATCTGTAAAATGTCAAGTCCATGGCAACAGAGGCTTTGAATACTGAAGCCCCAAGTTCCCCAAGCAGTCAGCTTTCTGCTTCTCTCTTTGGGCCCACACTTCACCCAGCCTAGATCCAGACAATCAAAGTCAGGTAGAAGACCCATCTCCTCCTTTAAAATGGTTCCTTAAAGATGAAGTTCTTAAAAGTACTTAGTTAATGAACAAACCACATGGTAAAAATGATATAAATTTTAAAAACATGAATTAAAAAATTACAGTACCTCCACAATAATAAGTCAACTTTATTTTTCCATATTCTCATTTCATCATTTTTCTCATGTACATTTACGAGGTCTGTCTCAAAAGTATTGGTGTGAAAACTGTTTTAATTATATTGACATTGGCTTGATGCTTTCAGGACAGACCTTGTATACTTTTAGACTAGGTCTGGGCATACTATTTCTTGGACTAGATAGCAATATTTTAGGATTTGCATGACACACGGTCTTCATTGAAACCACTCAGACATAAACAATATATAAATGAATGAGCATGATCATGTCCCAATAAAACTTTATTTACAAAACCAGGTGGCCATGGTCAGCTACATTTGCTGACCCCTATTTTAGACAATTGTTCTTATAATTTAGATGAAAGCATTTGTTTGGCCATTCATGAACCAAACCTGTAGCTTTCTGAAGCTATTTAAAATTTTTAGTTATTTAATTTCACTTATTTTCTTCAGATCATTTTAACCATCCTAAAATTATGAAGCTGAAGTTCCTTCACATAACTTGTTACTAGTAATACAATAAATTCAATGAATTTATTGATTATAAAAATACAGAATATTTCTTTTCAATGGGTTTCCAGGATGGCTCTTAAAAGAAAAAACATTCATTCTGTCTTGGTTTATGAGCTTACTTTTTGAGGTCATGTTAATGGAAAATATATGATACAGCAAGGATGATTTTGAAAAAACAATCACCTCTAGCTTCACTAACCTAATAAGCACATTTCTAGTTCTTGTCCACCTGCAAATGTATTTGTACAAGGTTTATATATTGAATTTGTTGATTTGTCTTTTCGATCTCTTTTCATCTAAAAGAGGATCCTAACGTTTTTCACCTTTACAATGACTTGTTGTAGTGACCAAGATGCTTGTCTTCACTCCGAAGTCTAGGTTCACCTGATTGTTTCCTCATGGTGTCACTTAGGCTATTTCTCTCCTGGGCTTTCCATACACTACACACTAAATCTAAAAGTGAAATAGATTCAGGTTAAACCTAAAATGATAAAACCATTTCACCATTCCCTCCTATCAACTTTGTTTCATAAGACATCCTCTTATATATAAAAGTACGTTCCATTTGTCATAGTAGACAAGATCTGCTTTGGAATCTGAGACATTTTACATCTGGGGACCTTGGGAACATTATTTCATTTCTTTGAGCCTCAGTAGAAAGGGGAGTGAAAGACACTCGGTAAATGTTTTTTCTCTTTGCCTGGATGAGGCAAAGGTAGGTTTACTGTTGTTTGTATGGAAAATCACACAATGATAAATAATGACACAAGAATAGACTCTTTGGTGTACTCACAACTGTAAACCCACTCTTGCCCACCCTGCAGCTATCTTGAGCACATTTGAAGAGCTCACCTTTGCTAAGTAAGACAGCAGCAGCAAAAAGGTGATCATTTCAGCTGAGACAGTGTCATCATAACGCAATATTAGCCGCTGTGATCTTCTATCATTTCCTTTCTGGAGAATTATGACTATGGCATTGAGGATTTAAGACCTACGGCTGGAACACTACTTACTACAAATCTCTCACAAAGCTGCTGCAATAAATCTCGTAGAGAAAAGTCGTTGCATAAAAAATCCCCAACTCCAGGGAGCTGGCCATTTATTTTCCTAGAAAAGAAGGGCTGTGATAAGAGACACTCCATGCTCCTTTAACTCCATGGAGCAGAACTCAACAAAGCATTCATCATGGGAAACTCGTCCATTGCTCGTGGAGCTACGGGCCCAACCAGACAAACTGGGAAAGGAGGACAGAAAGAGAAGCACCCCTCCCCAAGCCTGCTTGGGGAGTTCCTCTCAGCCTGAGAATTGGCTCTGCATAGAATCAGCGATGCTACTGAAGGTGTAGTTCCTAAAGACAAACTATCTTCAGAGAGATACTAAGTGACCTAAACCTGGGCCCAATCTACTCCACAGATTTGTCTGCATAGTTTTTAAAATATTGTTACCTATTACCTAATATCTGAAAGTGGAAAACTTGACAGGGACAGGTTAAACCCAGATTTCAGGTTATCTCTAAACAAATGAGAATATTTGACAACAGTGAGTGAGATTCTTGCACTCCTGCCCTCCTTAGACTGCGTGCATGCTCCACTGTGCCACACTGCTTCTTCCCCTTTCACTGTACCTGTCCTTTAACCAATGCATTTTGCAATCTCTGTATTAATCCATCACCCTGGGACCCATTCCCTCACCCTTCACTCCCAACCTCTGTTCTTGCATCAGGGGTGAACTTTGTGAATAGAAAATACAAGGACTGATTAATTCCACTTAACCCAAGATCTTCTGTACCTTTAAAAGGTATTTCTAACCTGGCAGGGAAGCAGCCTGTCAGGGGAAGGGAGAGAGGCAGAGAGGGAGAGAGACATCAATGTATGGTTGCCTTTCACCTGCCTCCAGCTACAGACCTGGCTGGAGACCTGGCTTACAATCTGGTTACGTGCCCTGGCTGGGAATTGAACCAGAGACCATTGGGTTTGCAGGACAGCTCCTTATCCACTGTGCCACCAGCCAGGGCATTATTTTCCTCTTGAAGCTTTGCTCAAAATCTGCTCATTGCAAATGGCTAAAATAAGATCTCCCACTTTTGGTGAGGACTAAATGCAGTAACATATAGAAAGTACCTGATATCTTGAACATGCCATCTTTTTTCCTACCTCTATGACCTCATTCTCTCTTAGTTCACTCCTTCTCTTGGTTTCTTTGCTTTATCTTTTCTGCCTCTTTGAAGGCACCCCTTCCTGGAACATTTCCTAGATGTCAGTGTTCCTCAGGGTTCTGTCCTTGACTTGACCTCCACCCCTACCCCTTTACACTTTTCTCAGACACACAAATTGATGAGATTTCAGCACAATATGATTTTTTGTTTATTTTTTTCACTTATGATTTTATTTCATAAACATTTTTTCTTTGCTATGACACAGCCTCCAAAATAAACATTTAATGGCCACAAATAGACCATTGCATGAATAGATTATAATTTACCTAATCATTCCTGTAATATTTAGGTTATTCTAATTTCAAAAGGCAAGAATGCCAAGAATTTTTTTTAAAGATTTTATTTCATTATTTTTAGAAAAAGAGGAAGGGAGAGAGACAGAGTGGGAGAGAAACATCAATGTATGGTTGCTTTTCACCTGCTTCCAGCCACAGACCTGACTGGAGACCTGGCCTGCAACCTGGTAATGTGCCCTGGATGGGTAATCAAACATGCAACCTTTGGGTTCGCAGGCTGGCTTATCCACTGTGCTACCAGCCAGGGCTTCCAAGAATTTTTTTATACCTGACATTTTTCTACTTCGGGATATTTCTCAGCATAGTCAATTTTTTGTTTTTTTCTAGTATATTCTACCTCCCTCTTGGCTTTTTTCTCCTCCTCCTCTCTCTCTCCTCCTCAGGGCTCTCATGTGTCCAAAGGTTTAAAGTGTTTTCTCTGGTATCAGTTTGAAGAAGAGAGGCTGTGCCATCAGTAAGAAAAATAGTCACATGCTTTGAAAACCTACTTGTCAGAAAGGCCCTAAATAAGACCACCGCCCAGTTGGAACCAAGTAGCAATGATTTTATGTGTAACTATTTTCAGCGTGGGTTTAGAACAATAAATGCCTAGGATCTTTACAGGTACGGGACACCGAGGTGTAGCAATGTCTTCAAAAGTGGGGATAGCTTGTCTTCTTTCTTCATATGGCAAGTCCTGATATAGAGTCAGAGAAAACTGCCTCTGAATTAAAGAAAGAATAAGTCCCATCCAGCTGAGAGAGAAATGTTAATTTGGAAGTAAAGGAAATGTTGGATTCAGTTAATGGATTTTAAGTGCCTGCTATGTGCCGGGCATATTGACTAAACAGTACCATTGGTCCAGGACAGCTCAGCTACTGAATGAAAATGCCCTGATAGAAGTGAGAAGTACAAAGTCAGCTTTGATAGGGAAGTAGGATGCATCCTCAAACATCGGGAAGCCTGCCAAAAAGGAAGTAGTGGGTAAATGGGTATTTGTAACAATTTGGGCATTGGTAATTCAATTGAGTGGCTAGATGGCTGTGCTGGGACTCTGCTGCTCCTTATGGAGTGATGTCCCACCTGGAGTCACCAGAGTAATTTAATGAAGACAAACAACAATCCCACCCAAAGTATTTTTGGAGACTTTATGGTCCATGTGCCAGCTGGTGGCACCGAAGCAGACAAAGAAATGTCTCAAAGTCAACTGAAAGTAGTAAGCCTTTTCCCACAAAGTTTTTTATAGGTTAATTCCTTTTTTCTCTTTGTAATATCTTCTCCACTCTCCACCAGATTTAGCACCCCTTCCTGTTGTAGATTAACAACCGTATCCTGTAAGAGGAACTATTACTGAGAGAGGCAAAAAGAGGGACATTTGCTGTTCTCTTTGAAGAGAATACACTGTTTTTCTTGTGGCTGCTTGGTAACTTGGATCCCAAGGAGTCCGTAGAGGTATCTGGCCTCCTCTCCTGACATCTTGGAACCAAAGATACTACTTAAATGCACACAATTCTTCATTGAATTTGAAGAACAAAACCTTAAATAACAAGAGAGAAGTAAAGCCTATTTGATTAACAACATTTTGTAAAAAAAAAAAATATATATATATATGAAAAAATAAAAATTGTCTCTAGTCAACCGAGAACCCAGACTTGCCTTCAGCTGCTTGTACTATTTACAATGGAAATGCAGCCGGCTTGAGAAAGTGAAAAAGGAAAGTTTCAAGTCCTCTGTTTTTTTAAACATTTAATTTCTTTTTATAATTGTTGATCTATTATAGTTGCTATCCCTCACTCGTTGCTCTCCCCTGACCGGCCCACCCCCA
>PVIW01005659.1:0-102024 GCA_004026585.1 Noctilio leporinus
TCATATGATCTCACCCATTACGGGACAATAATGAACAAAACTAACAACAAGCAAAACAGAACCAAGTATATGAATACAAGGAATAGGCCTTCAGTGGTCAGGGGAACGGGGTAGGGGGGAGGGGGAGGTAGAGGCAAAGAAGGGGAGCAGCTTAGACAAGAACCTAGTATAAAGGAACCATGGACATGGACAACAGGTGAGATTGACTTTGGGGGGAATGGGTGGGTGGGGTGGGGGACAGAGGGGAGCAAAAAGGGGATGGATGTAATACAACAACAATAAAATTAAAAAAAAAAAAAAACATGCTTGAGAATAGTAAGGATAGACTAGTGATCAAATATAGCCTCCAAAATTGTGAGGTATTTTATTTAACTTTTAGTATACTCCTCATAAATTTTCCTATAATATAATAATTTTAAGTAAATATCTAATCATACATGCAAGTACATATTTTAATATATTCAATGCAAATATTAAATCTAAGCAGACTATACCAGCCATAGCCATTATTATGCTAGGCTATCTCATATTGAGCAGGTCTCTTTGTTGATAGAGAAGAGTGGAAAGTTTACACCATCTTCATCATGAAAAGTTAACTTAAAAAAAAAGTTAACTTTATAAAACCTACACTGACCTGCTTCAAACAAGGGGAAATTTACTATAACAAAAGAACCTGAATGCACAGCCCAATACTCTCATTATGTGAAAAATGGGAACAAACGTAACAACACAAGTGGTGGCAAACTAATGAAGATATTATTAATGTGTTTCCTATAAACTACAAATGAAGGAAAATAGGAAAGAACTGATGTGGAACAAAGATAAGTATAAAATGAATATTGTTTTCCTATTGTTTGTAGAAAGCAAATAAATGTCCAATTGTGTAACTAATAAAAATAAGCAAACATCAAATATTTGGAAAAGGGCCGTTTCACACACACACAAAAATCCAAGTTAACTTTCAACTATTAATAACCTAAGCTTCCCAAAGAGGTTGTTTGATTTGTTAAGTTGCTGTTGGTATTGTTATTTAAAAAGCAGTGTGACATACTTAAAACAATCTTGTTTTCACATGCTGCACTTACTGGTAAATATCCCACCAAATGCTGCTATTAATCCTTTTTTATTCTCTTAATTTGGTTGATTGGGTTTTTTTTTTTTCCTATTTTCCCTTCTCTTGCCTGCTAAATAATGTTTCTAACATTACAATAAGTACATAATAACAGAATACATATTGAGTCTATAGGTCAGGCACTCTTCCAAACACATTAGTTATAATTATTTATTTGATTCTTGATGGGGTGGGTGCTGTCATCACCACCATTGTAGAGATGAAAAGACAAAAGCACAGAGGAGTTAAGTTAGATCCCAAGGTTCCCCAGCTAATGTGTTAACTATCAAATCCAGTAACAAGAATGCCTTGCAGATTAATCATTCATCATATGTAAAATACACGAATTCAAAGGTTACATCTATTAAAAAAACAAAACAAAAATACTTTTCTACAATGTCAAATTATTTAACTCCGCATTATCTTCTTCCAAATGAATGCTATTCACATAATAACAATTTATACTAAAGTTGAAAGAAAGGTTTTCCTCAGTAGAGGTGAATATGGTCAAACTAATATTGTAAGGTGTCGGGTCCAACATCAGAAGAGACTGAGAAACATCCTCAAGCTTCCTCAGAAACCACCTTTAAAAATACAGCTTACTCTGCAAAGACCTCCACACCAACAGAATCAGTAGCACTTTGGTGGTAATCAAGTGAGTAGACAAATAATATAATATAAAACTGGGTAGGTATCCTCTGTCTAAAAAAGAAGAAACACAGGCTGTCTGAACATTACCCTTAGCATATCTCTTCTTCACAATCAGATTTTTTCTTAATTGCACATGGTCTGTTTTGAAATAAACTTACTAAAGAAGGTGGTCAAGGTAACATTAGCAGAACTTCAGGAGATTAGATAAAGCCTGGTAGGAATGATGGGGACTCATCCTGGGAAATAGAGACCCATAGCAAGGGGATTGTATATACAGGATATACACACAACAAATAGTGAAAGAAAAGCAAAATATTACAAGAATGAGCAATTCATTTTTTTAAAAGAGTTAATAGTTTAACTCTCCTAATTTAATAAAAACAGTGAATTAAAATACAAGTTTATAGGAAATAATTTGTGAAACATATGCATAAGAAGTATCATATTATTTGGAAGATGATGATAACTTACAAACGCACACTGTAAACCCTGGAGTAACCAATAAGTTAATAGGACAAAGAGGTAATAGAAGAAATAAAATGGAACATTGAACTCAATACAGAAACAGAAAATGAGGAAAGAAGAGACAAAAGAACAAACAACATGTACAACAAAATAAAAATAAGAACATAGTAGATTTAAAGCCAAGAATATAAAAAATTAGATTAAAAGTAAATTATCTGAATATTTGCATTTAATAATAATACCTGTCTCTGTTCAGAGACAACATGACCATGTCTATCAACAATTATAAGTAACTCACCAAAGAACTGTGAGCACTAATAAGTGAAGTTACCAAGGTGGCAGGATACATGGTCAATCTAGAAAAATCTGTTGTATTTTAAATACGTATATTTAGCATCTACAAGCCTGAAATATTTAAGGATAAATTTTTGAAAATAAGTGCAAGCCCTGTGCACTGAAAGCTACAAAACATTACTGAGAGAACGTCAAGAAGACCTAAATAAGTGGAGAGATCCACCATGTTCATGGAGATTGTTAAGAGGCCAGCTCACAAACTGATCTGTAAATTCACAATATCATTCAAAATTCCAGGAGGGTTGGGTTTTTAGGGCTTTTTTCTTACTGTTGTTACTATTGTTGTTGTCGTTTGGTTATTTGTTTCAGCTGTTTTTTTTTCCAATAATAATCAAAAGTTGATTTTAGAATTCATATGGAAATGCAATGTACCTAGACTAACCAAAACATTTTTTAAAGTAAACAAAAATAAGGGTTTACATTATCTGATTTCAAGACTTACTATCAAGCTACAGTAATTAGAGCAATGCAATATTAGCATAAAGATAAACATAATAAACAGTTCAGAAATTACCTCCAAAATGAGATTAATGGATTTTCAAAAATACCAAAATAATACAATGGAGAGGAAGGTAGTTTTCAACAACTAATGCTGAAACAACTGGATATCCATATATTTTTTAAAAAGAATCTTGACCTTTCCTTACCTCATAACATACATGAAAAGTAGGTTTTAAAACAATGGATTATAGACAGCATAAAAGTTTAAACTGGAAAGCTTCTATAATAACATAAAAGAAAATATTCTTAAACACCAGGTTAATCAAACATTTTTAAACAAAATAAAATGTGCACATGCATATACACAAATGAACTATTAAGATAAAGAGCAATAAACTAGACTTCATTAAATTAAAAAATAGTACTCTTGAAAATATGCCATTAAGAAATTGAGCAAAAAGGGGAAAAGACTCCTGGACTACAATGTGGTGATTGTGGGGGAGAAAGGGGAAAGGAGTATAAGAGAACTAAATGGCAATAGAAAAAATACAATAAAATATTGTTAATTTTTAAAAAAGAAAATGAAAAGGCAAGCCACAAGCTGAGAAAAATATTCCCAATATTTCTGACAAAAAACATGTCAAACACAAAAAAACTCTTGAAACTCAATAATTAAAAAAAAAAGTATTTTTTTTTAATTTGGCAAAAGAACAAACTCTTTGTTAGACAATATATACAAGTGGCCAAAAACCATAGAAAAAGATGCCTCATTATCACTGGTCATCAAGAAAGTAAAAAATTACAATGAGCTTACATTACACATTCATAGAAGGTTAAAATTAAAATGAGTGATAACAAGTATTGGCAAGGAAATGGGGCACCTGGAACTCTCATACACTGATGATAAAATGTAAAATGTGGTACATTTACTTTGGAGAACATTCTGGCACCTTGTATAAGGTGAAACATTACCACATGCATGCAATCTCCTACTCCTATTTATTTACCAAGAGAAATGGAAGTATATATATACTAAGAGACTAAACACAACTATTCATAATAGTCCAAATCTGGAAACAATTCAAATATCCAACAACATGGATTAATAAAAGGTGTTCTATTCTCATAATGCAATATTATTCCACATAAAAGAAACAGACTACTTATACACATAATGTGTATAAATCCCCAAAACAAAATGCTTAGCAAAAGAAGAAACAAGAGTACATACTGTATAATTTTATTTCAGTGAAACTGTAAGGGAAGAAAATCCAGTCTATAATGTTACACAGTATGTCAGTGGCTGTCTAGGTCTAGTGGAATAGTGACAGACTACAAAGGGCATGAGAAAAAAAAATGGAATAATGGGAACAGTATGTATTTTCAGTGGAATGGTGGTTACACAGGCATATATATGGTCAAATGGTATGAATGCATGTGTAACATTAGCTCAATTTAATAGATATATATCTTTTTAAAGGAAAATATGTATCACAGAAATAAATGGTAAAATAAAAAGGGATGAATCTGGTTATTAATTCAAACAGCCCATGTAATCTAACTGAAATCATTCATCATCCACTTATTCAACATTGTTGTTTACATATGTCAATTTGATTAAGCTAAAATTAGTTCCCCAAAAACCTTTGGATTATACGGTCCCAAGTTAGAATTGACAAAAAGGGGAATTTGTATGAGATTCAGAAGCCACAGGTGATGGCAACAGGCTTACTTTCTAAAGGTCATTGTGGTTAGTTGTCATGATGGGCTCAGATTCTACAATTTAGAATGGGTTCTAAATTGTCTTTGTTCTCTTCCACCCACATCCACCTCTCTTGCCAACAATGGCCACTGCTAGCTAATAATGGCTCAGCTGTTCCACCAGACACCTGGTGCAGGACCGTAGAGTTGGGCTACAGAGCAGCACCCTTCTCTCCTCCCCACATACCTTTGCCTTTCCTCTGATATATGAGTTAAGCATCTGAGCATGTTTGACTTCTCAGGTTAACATGACTTCTTTGATGATCATCCAACCTTCTCTCCTTGGCCTTAATTTTTTCAATTCTTCATACAAGTGTGTCAGGTCTAATTCCTATAATGAGTCTATTATGATGGGTTATGTTAGGAAGCAAAATCAAGGATATTATTTAGGTACTCATGTAACAAGAAAGAAACAAATTTTGACAAATATTGATGAAATTTGATACAGAAGAATCATAATTGAGTATAATTTTTATAATATATATCTGCTAACTAAAAGAATAAAATTTCTTTCTTTTTAGTGGGTAATAACATTGTTTTCATTTGGGATTCAAAATTAGTGTTCCCTACCTCCGAATACAAACTATTATGTGAGCATATTCGTAAGACATTTATAAAAGTATGTTTGATTCCTGTCTTGATATTTGCCCTTTAGCATGTTGTTAGATTGCAGATTAATAACTGCCAATTAAAGAACAGGTGAAAACTCCACAATTGTTGGGGTAAATAGAATTTGAAATATGGGAAGTATGTTTTTGCACTTGCATCTAAAAAGTGTTTGCTGGGAATGAAAGAAAATATTTGCAAAACATATATCTATTAAGGAAATATTTTTTAATATATAAAGAATTCCTACACTCGAAAACAGAAAGCATAATCCCAATTTCAAAATGAGCAAAGTATTTGAATAACTATATCTGCCAAGAAGATACATAGAGGGCCAATAAACAGAAAAAGATTCAACATCGCTAACCATTAGGGAAATTCATGTCAAAATAATAATAAGACACCACTTCACACCCGTTAGGATGTGCAGCTAATGAGGAAGCTAATTTCTAAAGCTGTGCAGTGTGCAGAAATACTGATTGAGGTCAGTTCTTTAGAAAAATTTCACTGTCTTCTTGAACTCAAAAAAAAATTAGCACTGGCTGGTGGCTCAGTGGACAAGGCACCGGCCTGCAAACCCAAAAGATCACTGGTTTGATTCTCAGCCAGGGTACATAACCAGATTGCAAGCCAGGTCTCCAGCCAGGTCTGCAACTGGAGGCAGGTGAAAGGCAACCATACATTGATGTTTCTCTCCCTCTCTACCTCTCTCCCTTCCCCTCTCTAAAAAAATAATAAATAACACCTTTTAAAAAAATCAAAGTAAACCCTTAGCCTTGCTCAGCTATTACCTTGCTATGTGGTAGAACAAGTTAGAATACCCAGCTTCTATTTCAGGCAAAAAATCATGGAACTGATTATGGTTGAGTTTATAAAAGCTACTGGCATTTACCATTGATGACACAGGTTCAAAACCCCATGAAAAAGTCAAGAGTTTTCAAAAATGCCTCCGGGAAATGTTAGAGTAAATAAGTATAGACTTCAAACACCTTAATTTTCATAAGCTTTGTCTATTTGCCCAGCCAAGTCTTTCTTTATTCCACACATGTCACATCACTGTCATTAGTGATACCAATGAGCAGATTCCACTTTGTGTTCTACTAAATTAGTGTTTTCTTCACTTCTTTCAAACTATTGTCACCTGTAGTTGTTCCGCATAGACCATTCACTGGGACTAATTCTTCAGTCATTTCAGATTGGCATTGACTCCAAATAAACAACTGAGCACTATCAGTAACATGTACTGATTTGTTAAGAGTTAAAGAACACTCAAAATCCTTTGCTTTGTTTTGTAACTGACTATTGATGTTACTCCCATCTTCAATTCTTCGAGCAACTGTTCTCAAAAAAATGAATAGCCTTAAGTTTATTTTTCTCTGAATGTGTTTCTTTGGTTGCTGCTGTGAAGTACAATTTAACCCACCATAGTTAAACAGCTTTCCTTCCTTCATTAACAAATAACGAGACCCAGAGACTTAACTTTAGTTGTCGTCTCGTTTTTATTTTTTATTTTTCTGAAGAAATTATGTGATGAGTATTGAATTTTTCCGGCCTTTGCATTCCACTGTGTTAGAGTATTGCAATAAATATCTAGTCTAGAAATGCTGATACTAATTGGGTCCCAACTATATTGCTATTACACACACAAAAAAATAACACACTGCTTTGCCCTCTCTTTGAATAACAAAATAATTCACAGTCCACTGTGTCTTGAAAAAGCAACATTCAAGCCCTACTTTTCTTGGTTTGACTCAATAGGTATGCACTACTGCAATAAATATGTATTTAAAAAATTTAATGTTATTATCTGGCAATACACATGGCCAGATGTGTATTCAACTCAACTTGAAACCCAGTTGAGTTAAATCGGCATCACTGCCATCTGTAGAGTGCCAACCGGGGGGAGCTAAAAGATGAGAATACCACCTACAGTCTTTCTTGCAACTACATACAACTCTGCTCTTAGGCGTGCACACACACATTGATAACATGGATACGAAGAGTGTGGCTGTGTCCCAATAAGTACTTAAATTCAGAATAAACCCAGCTTTCCTAAATAAAAGCCTGATAGAAAACCAACACCAACTAGAAAAGGAAAGTAATCATTGTATCCATTCCAGTCCTGCCTTATTTCATCTAAATAATTTGATAAATTACTCATACGTTAACAGTATTCACCATAGTGTATACAAGAAGAGAGAGGGGAAAGAGTGGGAGGCTAAGGGGAGGTGGTGTCTATTTCTCCAGCCTTCTTACACAATACTTACACTACAGCAGAAAATGCGTACAAGTATGGAGACCAATCAACCATTCACACAGGCTGCACAATGCAACCAATTATGACAATGAATGTTTACAAATCTGTATAGTCAACAGACGTGGTTTCATAACTAAAAGAAGTGAGCATTGCTGGCTTCTCAGATTCAAATGTTATTTTTGATTCACTCTAACTTTCTTATTTAAACATTCTTTTCTCCCCAATTAGCCAACAGATTCCTTCTCAATGAGCACAAACCACATGGAAAGTTACAGTTTTGAGTTGCTTCCATTTCCCAGTTCTCAGTGAGCCAAACAGACTACATGCTTCAGATCCAAAAATCTAACTTTAAAATTTTCTATTTGGGTTAAGAGAAATCATGGAAATTTCCTTCCCCAAAGGTAATTCTAGAGGATCTATGTGAATTCACAAATGTCAATTCTATGTTCACAAACACTGATCAAATCCAAAATGTTAGATGCATTTATGTATAAATATTATTTCACCAACACTTACATTAAATGAAAGATAATCATGAATGGAATAGATAGATGAGATATAGATGGAGATAGAAATAAAATTTGGCCTATAGAAAACTGGAATTATCTGTAATAACAGATAAAACAATACATTCAATCTCCTGGGTGTGGATTTCTGAGGAAAGAGGTGATGCTGAGTCTACTACGGAAAGAGCTGTAAGGTAAAAAAGTGGCTTATTCTGAGTCAGAGTTCCAGACTAGTTGGATCTAGATACAAAGGTTATTCCAAATAATAGACACTTTGACCACTGTATACATGTACATCACTCAAATAAATTAAATTAAATAAACCCTTTTGCAAAAGATTATTCAGCTAACACTTTAATTCATTTTATAACTTATGCTCTCAGTACACACTTATAGTTTGTTTTCCTTACTACTAATAATGGTAGAACAATTTTCCTTATTGTAGGAATTTGATTTCCCAGCCTCTTTTTTATCCCTATCATTTCTTCATCTCCGTATTCAATCAGACACCAAATTTCTGATTATTTCCCTTCTTTTCCAGGTTCCCTCTCTCCCTACTTGGTTCAGGGCCTCGCTGCATCACCCAGCTGTCCCTCAGTGGCTCATTCTGCCTGAATTCTCTCCCTCCTGTTTTATCCTCCACTTTGCTGCTGGGAGTGATCATTTCCTGGTTTGCAATTGGACTATTAAAAAGTACAGGTTCCTTGTCTTTACTTCAGGGGCCTCTGAGGTATCCCTCAGGGTTCCCCTAAGCCTGTTGAGCCATGGTTCACCCAGCTGACCTTCTCCTTTGCCTCTATTCCATTTCTATTTGTGTTGCCCTATTCGCCTGGGTGCCCTATCTGCACCCCTTTGCTCAGCAACATGTCTTCCATTAAAATCTCCACAGACATGTCATCTCTCTTTTTCTGAATGCAAGTAGCATTCTGAATAATCACATTTTATAAACCAGTGACCTTAAATATGTATATAATTATTCTTGAATAAGTTTTCTCTCATTTACCATGTACAGGCATACGTGGCTTATTTATACTGTACTCATAACTACATTTTGAACAAAAATGTTCTTAAAGTTACTTGTTGAGTGAATGCAATCAAATCATCTTTGAAACCCAAATAGTATATTACCATAGTGACCACTCTATTAAAAAATTGTTTAACCAGTCAGCATAACTAACAGACTCACAGACTCTGTAGAGAAAATTTTTTTCTGAAAGTATTTCCATTCTGAAAGTTTATACAGAACTAAAATAAGTGATTGACTATGAATTAATAAACCTGAAGCTACATTAGCAACAGCAAAAAGTAACTGCATTAACAACAAATCCAAAGTAGATAAGGACTACCCAGGAGGAATATCACTTGAGCTTTCCTATAAACACACACGCACACAGACTGCAAACTCCGCTCAATCCGTTTCACATTTCATTAGAGAGTGACAGTTTATAATGTGACTTCTGAGGTTTTCAGGCTAATGCTGTATACCTGAAACTAATTCAAAATAATACTGAATATAAACTGTAAGTGGAAAATAACATTGAAACCAACTAAAGAAGAAGGTATAAAATCACCACCTAAAAATATAAAAACATTTTCAAACTAACAATCCTAACCCCAATTGTTTAGTAGTCCTATAGGTTAGATTCTGTGCTAAGAGCTTTACATATATTCTCATTTTATTCTCACAACAGCCTTGTGAGATGAGTATTATTATCCTCTTTTTGAAGATGAAAAAATGAGACTCGCCAAGGTGAAATAACTTTTCTACAACTTCACAGCCAGAAAATGACAGAACCAGGATTCAAGTCAATCTTTGTCTGATATCAGAGTTCAGACTCTTATCCACCTCACTTCATTGTAGAATGCTCCTAAAATACAAACACAAAAATAATAGCATTTTAAAACTTATTTTTATCTGTTATGGAATGTTGAGGTCATTGGCATGTCATTTTGCCTTAATAGGCACCAAGAAATGCATTGCTTTTTCACTCTTTTGAACCAATGATAATATTTGCAAAGTCAGTATTATTTTGAGAATTTAACCCAATTTATTTTGCTTTTGTTTATAATTCAATTAACTCTTCATGATAACTTTAAAGTAAGTCTTGGGGATGAATTTTGTATCCTCAACCTCCTGTAAAAACCTATTAAGTTCACCAAAAATCTAAGTGGCATGCAAAGTCAATGCAAATTTAGAAAATACAATTATATTATGCCAGTCAGATTTACTGAAAATAAAATAAAATTATTGTATAGGAATGTTTTGCAAGTATTACCACTTAACTTCAATTTAGATTGGAAACCTAAATTGTACTGGAAACTGTCAATGTATATTAGAAAATGCTAATCTAATTTCAGAGTTCAATCACTTTACAGTGGCTTAGAACATATTTAGAAATATGGTTTCTAGTTTTCTATTTTACCTAAGTAAACTTCATTTATATACCTAAGAACTTAATAAAACCATGGCTAAAATAAAGTTACTCTATAAAAACATTGGGAGGACTTTTAAGAATCAATCCAAGGTAAACTACAAATTTAAAATTAAATCCACCTTCCTGAATGTTCTATTGCTTTGTGTCCACTAGTTAGGGACTATAGAAGTATAACTCTTTTTTTGTAGTTACTAAATAATATTTTTCCTGCCTGAGAGATAATATGCTCCTTCAAGCATGCATTCAATAACTTAACTGCTTATTGAGTGCTAACTTCATACCAGCTGCCCTTCTAGGTACCAGGAAGACAGCAGTGAGCAAGGTTCATAAACCTTCTTGCCTTCCACTGCTTACCCTCACAAGTACACAGATCAATAAGGAAGGGAACTTTAGGTAGTGTCACCATTCTACGGGGGCACTAAAAGAGGCTAATGGAAGAAAGAGTATCTCAAGAGCAGCATTAAGTTGGATGGTTAGGAAGCAACTTGAGGTGATGACCTTTGAACTAGGAGTTAAATGAACACAAGGAGTCAGGTCTGTGAAGACCTGAGGAAAGAGGGTTCCAGGCACACATGGCAAAGGAGAAGGATTTGAACCAGCTCAGGAAGAAAGGAGTCACTGTGACCAGGGCACTGCAAGCAGAGGGAGGTGTTGAAAGCAGTGCCAGGAAGACAGGAATGCCAACTCAGTTAGCTCTTTGTTGGCCTTCGAATTTTACGTAAATTGCAACAGGAAGCAAGTGTGTAAGTCAGCAGGTGAATTACATGACCCAATTTATACTATGAAAGAAATTATGTCATATATTATTTAAGCAAGTTTATTCTTGGGTATAAAAATAGAATTACATAGCCTGGCTGGTGGCACAGTGGATAAGGTGCTGGCTTGTGGACCCAAAGGCTGCTGGTTCGATTCCCCAGCCAGGGCACATAACCAGGTTGCAAGCCAGGTCTGTAGCTGGAGGCAGGTGAAAGGCAACCATACATAGATGTTTCTCTCCCTCTCTGCCAATCTCCCTTCCCCTCTCCCTAAAAATAATAAATAAAATCTTAAAACAAACAAACAAAAAAAAAAGAATAAAAGAATAGAATTACAATGACCTCCATCTTTGGCTTGGATTTATGGAGCAGCTTTCTCCTGTGGCAACTCATGTTATTTGGAAATCACCATCTATTCATTCTCCCAGCATAGGTGCTATTATTCATTTAACAGCTAGAAACTGAGATGCAGTGACATTCATTCATTTTCTATTCTCTCTACATGTAATCATGACTAGCACCATGGGAAAGGCACCTCAGCAGCAAGTTTGAGGCTGCTGTCTAATCAGGGCGAGTATTTTGTCTTGCTAATTTCATTGAACGCTTTTCCTCATCCTTCACTTCTGACGGAAAAATTTTCCCGAGTGCTTCTGGAAGACAAAAATGCTGTTTGCCAAGTTACAAGCAGACAAGCAGTCCTGCTTTAATTGATGAGTGGTATGAGGGTTATGAATCACTAAGCTCCAAACCAACTCAATTTAACCACTTGAACTATTCAGTCATATCCTAACAACGCATGGTATGGAACAAGAGTCTTATTGCTTTTAGGAAATGGAATTCATAAATAAAAATAAGATGGTATTTGGGATGCTTTACTGCTTGCACAGGACAGGCAAGTCAAATAAACACCATCTTCCAGCTTTCCAGCCCAGAGATCAGAAGCTTAAAAGAAGTCAATCTTGAAAGTCAACCCGTTAACCTCTGCCTCTCCATTATCGTGTGTGAGACTTTTAGAGAAACTTCTGTGTAGCTGAAGCTCCATAAACCTTGTAATCTCAAGAAGAGCTCAGGGGACTTGACATGTCTTAGGAGCTGTTAAAATGGGGTTAGGAGATTGAATGAAAATTTAAAGGATCACAGAATCTCTTTTGCAGGCCAAGGAATGGCTTTCCTTTATCTGTCTGCAGACCTGTGGTTGTTTAACATTTCTGAAAAGAAAAGCTGCCATGATCATCACTCAAAAGTATGACTTCATTGAATGGTTCCTTTGGGAAAAAAGCACTTTTAATATTTTATTTATTATTTTTAGAGAGAGGGAAAGGGAGAGAGGCAAAGAGGAAGAGAGACATCCATGTACGGTTGCCTTTCACCTGCCTCCAGCTATGGACCTGGCTGGAGACCTGGCTGGAGACCTGGCTTGCAACTTGATTATGTGCCCCGCCTGGGAATCAAACCAACAACTCTTGGGTTTGCAGGTCGGCGCCTTATCCACCGTGCCACCAGCCAGGGCCTCCTTTGAAAATTTTAAGGGCAATAAAGTGTTGGTGGCTCCTAGTTGTCACTTCAAGGTAAAGGGTCTTGGCAAGTCCCACTGCAGACTAGCCAAGTTATTATTATTATATTGTTATTATATTGTCACTCCGATTCTGAGGACCTAGACTAGTTAAAAATTCTGAAACCAACTACTATTTCATGAGCATCTACTATGTGCCCCAAACTGTACTGGCAACTGGCAAGATGGAGCTAAAGACAATACTGCTCCTGCTCTTGGGGACCCCACAGTCTACTGAGCTAGTGCACCTTCTGAAGCTGCAGAGCTCCGACAAGCACTCTCACAGAGGCTTCTCCCAGGTAAAGCCAGCCCATGTGTGAAGCAGGGAAGTGCAGACGGCTGGCTCTGCCATCAGTAGTCCAGATTGGCAGGCATCCCCATACGTGAGGAAGAGTCGTAGAAAGACAAGCTTGGAAATTTAGTTGAAGCCAGCTAATAAGAGAATAATGTATGCCACACTAACTAATGTACTTGCGTATCATTTTATAAGAAAAATAGATATTTGAGAGTGAAAGGATTGATCTAAATTTTAAAAGTGTTACCCTGGAGCAACAAACCAGTGACTTGCAGGACATTGTCAGAAGAGGGAAGATGACCAGGTATTAAATTTTAACAACCCCCAAAAAAAGCTGAAATACTGAGCACAATAAAAGGAAGAAACAAACACAAAAGTCGGTAGAAACTGAAAACAACTGGAGATAGCTCATTAATTCTAGTAGTAATATTGAGGGACAAATATATATATATATTTGGTAAATTTTTGTGGCTAACATAATTGTGAACACAGATATTTTTGGTCTAAGCTTAAATATACTGACTTTCCTCCCTGCTACTGCTTCTTCATGTAAATAGCTGACATATTTTCTACGTGGAAATAATTAACCAAAGTTTCCTTTGACCCACTATTGCTCTATTTTAGAAAAGTTTATGAACTGCATCATTCTGTCTTACATCTGACAACAAGGAAAACATTGGAAGGGTTGCAATGAAAAACTGAAGCTATTACCATCACAGCTGAAACATGATTCCATCACTTTTCCCTCTCTCCATAAACCCTGAAGATGCATGAGGAAGAGAAGAAAATGTTCCTTCAGCTTTTAAAACAAAGGAACACAGAGTAACGTAATCATACAAATACAATATGAAGCAGTATCATATGGGAGAGGGTGTTATGATAGTATCAATTACGGTTAAAAACAAAAGTATTAAAAAGATGGAACAGCAAACAGGTCTCTCCCCAAATAGAAGATCACCTACATATAATAGTTTAAGATTCCTCCCTCACTATGTATCTCTCTATATTGAATCATCAGAGAAATACTCTGGGACAAAATAGAAGATACTGTATTTTCAGCATACCTTAAAATAAGTCCCCAACTCTTCCAACTCTTGCATTTTCTGAGAGCTCATCTCTTCCCATGCTTTCAGTCACCTTTCCAATGTTCTGAAGCTCCAGGCTCTCCATCTGTCCTAAATCAAACCCCCTCTTCTCTTCCTATCTTGCAGATGCCTTAAACTCAGTCTAATTAAAAACCTGAAAATAAAAAACTAAAGCAGACTTCATCATCATCATCATCCTCTTCCAGCTCTGAATCAGTTCACCCTTCCATCATCATTAGACTCAAAGCACCACATTCAACCCGCCGTTCAACCAGGAATCTTCATCTTTTTCATGGTTCTTTACTGCACTTACTTCAGTAAATGTTCCCTTCCCAACTTGCATTATGTTTCATCACTGCTGCTTTCACCTTCAAATTAATAACTGTAATACTTTTGTTGTGGACACTATACCCAACACTCCTCCATAGCTAAATGTTGAAAATCAATGCCTTGCTTTTCCAAGGTTGGCTCTGACCAAAATGCGTAGCCTTAAAAACTTCTTAAACACCATTACTCTCATTTGTGAAATGGAGATAATAATCATAATGGCTTCATAGGGTTGTCAAAAGGAAGAGATGACATAATGCATATAAAAGACATAGCAACTAATAAGAACTCGGTAAATTTAAGCTGCTGGTATCATTACTAACTCATCCAGATCCAATGCAGCATATATTGTAGCCAACTTAATCTTAATTAAATATATCATGACACTACCTTGCTCAAATTCCATTTACCACCTACCGAAATCATCAGAATTTATTTACTGCATTTTTTTCTCTCCTGGAAGTTGTTTTATTTGCATGTGAAGTATTTATTATTTACAATGGTGTTGAAAACACCATATGAGAGGCCTCCCCACTTGGTCATTAATATTCCTAGTACCCAGGGCCTTGGAAGTTATCCGTTTTTGGTTCTTCTAATTCAAACCAAAAAAAGGAAACACCAGCATTACACATTTTGTTATTACACTAAGACCTTAAAACCTTTACTAACTTCACGCTGGCTGGAGTGGCTCAGTGGATTGAGCACTGGTCTACTACGAACCCAAAGGTTGCTGGTTCGATTCCCAGCCAGGGCACATACCCAGGTTGCAAGCCAGGTCTCCAGCCAGATCCCCAGCTGGAGGCAGGTGAAAGGCAACCATACATTGAAAAAACAAAAACAAACAAGAAAACCTCTACTAAATTCATTCACTTTTGACTTAGAAAAACTGGAGCTCAGTGTAATTTCTTTGGGAATGTGATGTCTAAGGCCTCGTCAGGCAGACCAGGGGACCTAAGTCACTCAGTCAGTGATGGTATTTTCACCAGCAGGTGGGGGTCCTGCCACATCCCCCGTCACTCTGCTCCAGTAAGTGAACAAGACAGAGGCTGGAAATGTTTCAACCCCTTTTACAAAAGTACAGGATTTGGCATTACTTTTTCTCCCCCTCAATTTTAAACCCTATTGTGTTTCAAAGGAAATTCAATCCATCTGTTTCTGCTTGTTCAAAACACTGTTGTTTCGTAAGAGTTATTTGATGTCCCAAAGCTTGATGAGGCTCAACAAAGTCATTCGATTCCCAACAGAAAGCTACAGATTTCTCCAAGGAATTAATGAAACTAGAATCCCAGGCATCTTAGACCTCACAGACCTCTATCACATTTCTGGAGTTTTTCTCAACTTGAGTTTCCTTTTTTGAAGAGCATCTCAAAAGAAAATTGCTCTTTCAACAATCCCATTAAATACTTCAAACTGTAGGACTTTCTTATACTTATCTTTCAGTACATTTGAATTCTGGCTACTTTGTCACCAATGGAGGACATTCTATCTGAGGAAATAAAACCCATGCCATAAATGCTTAAATTTTTTTTAATTTAATTTTATTGTTGTTGTATTACATCCATCCCCTTTTTGCTCCCCTCTGTCCCCCTCCCCATCCACCCATTCCCCTCAAAGTCAATCCCACCTGTTGTCCATGTCCATGGTTCCTTTATACTAAGTTCTTGTCTAAGCTGCTCCCCTTTCTTGCCTCTTCCTCCCCCCTCCCCCCAGCCCCCTTCCCCCTGCCCACTGAAGGCCTATTCACTGCATTCATATATTTGGATCTGTTCTGCTTGTTGTTAGTTTTGTTCATTATTGTCCTGTAATGGGTGAGATCATATGGTATTTGTCCTTCACTGACTGGCTTATTTCACTAAGCATAATACTCTCCAGTTCCATCCATGTTGTTGCAAAGGGTAGGAGTTCCTTTTTTCTTTCTGCTGTGTAGTATTCCATTGTGTAAATGTAACAAAGTTTTTTGATCCAATCATCCACTGATGGGCACTTAGGCTGTTTCCAGCACTTGGCTATTGTAAATAGTGCTGCTATGAACATAGGGGTACATAGGTTCTTATGAATCGTTGTTTCAGGATTCTTTGGGTATAGTCCAAGTAGTGGAATTGCTAGATCAAAAGGCAGTTCCATTTTTAGTTTTTTGAGGAAACCCCATACTGTTTTCCACAGTGGCTACACCAGCATAAATGCTTAAATTTTTATTTTTACCCTGTAATAATCAAACTTTCCTAAGAAAAAACAATTGCCTAGTATGGCAAATCTGAAGACAGGATTTTGAGGAAAAATACTTTAATATATATAATATAGAACTAAAAAGGATACTATAATAAAAAATGTCTTCCTTTGCCTAAATAGCTATTTGAAAACTTTTTTTTGAAGATTTTATTTATTATTTTTAGAGAGAAGAGAAGGGAGAGAGGCAGAGAGGGAGGGAGACATCAATATATGGTTGCCTTTCACCTGCTTCCATCTAAGGACCTGGCTTGCAACCTGGTTATGTGCCCTGGCTGGGAATCGAAGTATTTGGAAACATTTTAAAGAAATAAATATAAACTAGTGGATGCAGAAGTTATTTTATAAGAATAATTTGGGGAATGTAACTTTTCTTCTTCTTAGGGTAAGCCATAATTGTAAACGCAGTCCTGGGGCTCTGGACTAAAGCAATGAGGGAAATTGAATTGCAAACTAATTAAGAAAAATGCAGTTTAACCAAATTATAATTTTGCCTCCCTGATGTCACCAGGCTTTTGTTACTGCTTTCTCAAATAAGTCAGTGAATTAAGAAAAAGGAAATAGCTCAAATTAATGTGTGTTTTGAACTCTATCAATCTGGTGGTGGTAGTAAGCTTCTCTGTGGAAGCTGAATTTAATCAAAACAGGAAAAAGAATTGTCCATGCTAAGTTATTAACCTATTGTGTACAATATGAAAAGACCAAGATTTCCTAATGTCTTCAAAATGAAGTGACTTTGAGAAGGCCATTGCAATTCTCTTTATAAAACTTTCCCTTTAAATATATTTGCAGTGATGACTATCTCATGAATATAGAGCTAAGATCGACATGCTATCAATGAAATTCCCAAATGGCCCCTTTCTGGTTAATTGTGCAGTAGCAGATATAAATCTCCCAGCAGGTTACCAAAAATAGTTCACTCTGTCTGAGTGGGATCTCACCTCTTGCTAGTCTTTCTCACTTCACCCGGTAATTTTGGGTTGATGGATCTGGTCTTCTTCCACAAGACAAAATTCTCCAAATTGTTTTCCTTTTGCCTAAGGTATTAGAGCCTGTTAAATCATGTTGACACTAGGCACAATGGGAAACATGTACTTAACTTGAGGTCCATCAGAGAGAGCAGACTCAGGTAAGACTGCAGAGAAACAGAGCAGATTCGCTTGTATTCCAATCACACACAGTTACGATACACCCAGATGGGTGGGTCTGTGCACCCAAGACACTGACATCTTGCACACTTCCCTCTGCCTTTGATATAGACATAATCTAGTTAAAATGGAAATGTATTAGGAAAGTCAAACAATTAATTGATGCAAGAAAGGTTGTCTCATGTTTTGTGTAAATCAAAGCTAAAAATTCATTTGAGGAACAGTGCTGTATTGTAGACTAAACACAATTTGGCCTGAGTATAGGGTTTGGTGCGGGTGTTAAAGTTGTTCTGGGCTACACATGGTCGGTAATCCTCAACAGAAATGTTAACTCAATTTGTCAGTATTATCTTTATGTCAACAGTAATGCTTAAATATTTACAATAGGCATAGTACGCTGAGAGTTAGTAACGCAAGATAAATTGGGAAAATGCTAACAAAATGGATGGTACTAATAGAAAGCTCTGGCACTTGAGTCTCTGGGTTTATATACAAGAGGCTTGCCTGAAGGTAAGATTTTATTAGGTTCGATTGTTGATATGCTGCTCCAAAGTTTCCTTATAAAATAAATAAATATATAGAGATAGATATTAAAGGTTTTTAAAAGGAAACAAAGCTATAAGTTTTAAATTTATCCTGTAGAGGTCAACATTTGAGCCTAAAATGCACGTTCCCCACTACTCTTTCTAAAAAATAAATAATAATACACACAACTCTCTTTATGCATTCTCCAGATATGTTGTGTTTTAAAGCTTCCCACAAAATTAAATAATTGCCATGTTAAAATAATGAACAGAGAACTATGGCAAGAGAGAAAATGCTCTCTCTTTTTTTTCATTTCCCAGTCCTGCTTCTGTTGCTACTGTGTGTTGTGTTGAAGAAGTGCTGTGTGTTTAAAGTCTTTGTATCCTGAATTCTTTGAGAAAACAGAGATAGATAAAACTAATAAATACATCTCCTAGACTAAAACAGTGCCACTGTATTGAGCCACCTAACCAGTAGCTCAATCTTTCTAAGTATAAGTCCCAAAACACCCAAAGCAAATGACAAAAATTCTTACAGCAAAGGTTGCCCATTTTAAGAAGGGAAAAAATAAAATGAAAGCAGTGCACAGAAGAAGAAGAGGTGAGATTATGAATTGGCAGAGTATTTTAAATAAGGAAACAACAAATCACTAAAGTTCCCAAATTAAGTACTGCCTGTAAGACTAGCATTTGTTACCCATAAGGCAGAGAAATGAGTTCACCAAAAGATAATTCCACTTTAAAGCTGCTCTTAGTTTTCAACCCCTCTTTGAATTAATTCATTGATTGAGTCTGCATTTAAAAGGAAAAAGGCCACCTGATGTGATGTGAGCAGCCTACAACTTTATGCTTGGCTCCTTCCATTATTTAAGCAGTCCTGGGTTAATTTTATTCTGACTTTTTAAGGAGATATCATGGAAGATGTTCTACTGCTGAGAAATGCGCAAAATTATTTCTATGACACTGCTTCCAGGACTAATATTTCCTGAAGGACTTTGCCTATGATTGTAGAAGAAGCAGACCAACACACTGTCCAAACTATCCTGCACTGTCCCGCCCTCTAAGGGTCTTATCCATCTAAACTGAAGGAGAAGAAACCCACTGAGGTCATCCTCCAAGATAGCAGTATTGGTCCTGAGAGTATAACCTCTGGTGTTCACTGATTTCTCCCTCTATGACAATTATACTTGGGAACAAGCACAAAGCCTCTAAGAATTTATCCAAAAAAAACAGCATTGAATAACTTTTAGGGTCAATTGTTTCACCCGGTAAGTTGTAAGATGAAAAGAACAGACCTCAATAAAACCAGTGACTTTCTAAAAATCCAGTCTCACTAGGCCTGGTGCTATTTATTCACTTCCACTTGAGTAAAACACATCTTAATTCCTTTCTAAGAAATAAGGTAAACAGGTAGGACTGAATTTGCGGGGAATGAGTGGTGGGGAGGGGGACAGAGGGGAGCAAAAAGGGGATGGATGTAATACAACAATAATAAAATTTAAAAAAAATAAAGAAATAAGGTAAGATCACTACACACACTGGGCAGTAAAAACTAATAGTCAAGGTAACGTTGTAGGAGATGAAGTAAGGCTAACCTAACATGTCGAAAAGAGGAAGAGGACAGAGGAAATCTCTAGAAAGCTGGAGTTGTGCCTTATGAACGGCTGTTTCTAAACAACTAGTGTACAATGTTACTACTCCGTTAGAGAGGGTCATGTCTTTTCCTCAGAGATAAATCTGTATGCCTTGGACTATTGACTTTTATTATAATTACTCACCATAAAATTCTGTCATTGCTATTATTGCTATCAATAATGATGGCTGCATAGAAGGAACGAACTGATTGCAGTTTACTCAAGGACATGTATCCCAGGTGAATTTATCATGAACAATCATGTGTTCTGGATACTTCATTAGGAAGTTGAACACCAGGTGTACCCAAGACCCAGCCCATTTGGTCCCAGCCAACTTCTCTAGCCCCACTTCCTACATTTCCTCTTGCTTTTTCTTTTGATACATCTCCTTCTCTTTGTAGATGCTTTTCCCTCTATTCTGAATATTCTTCTTTCTTCTCCATAAAAGGAATTCTTCCTCAGCCCTGGCCGGTGGTTCAGTGGATGGGCGCTGACCTGCAAACCCAGGGGTCACTGGTTTGATTCCCATTTGGGGCACATGGCCGGGTTGCAGGCCAGGTCTCCAGTCAGGTCCCCAGCTAGATGCAGGTGAAAGGCAACCATACATTGATGCTTCTCTCCCTTTCTTCCTCCCTCCATGACCTTCTCTCTAGAAATAATAAATAAAATCTTAAAAAAAAAAGAAGAAGAAGAAGAAGAGGAATTCTTCCTCATTATTTGAAACTGCTTAAAGGTCATCTCCTTTTCCTACACTCTCTCAGGTTTGACAACCTTTTGAGGAAATACAGTAGGAGCGGTAAAGGTAAAGAAATAAAGGGTTATTGCGGCTGCTATTTGGAGAATGGATTGGAGATGAGAAAGAGGAAAGCAGAGCGACCAGACAGGAGGCTAGTGTAATCTGAGCAGCAGGTGATAGGAGAGCAGTGGTGGCAGACTTGACAGCTATTGAAAATATAGGTACAACATAGTAAACCCTGAAAAATATTTGCCAAATAAATACATTTATCCCTTGGCCATGGAGAACCACATATTTGGGATGATGGAAATTTTGAGATTTGTATTTTATAATTCTGACAGTGTGGATGATGGTTCTGAGATAAAAATTCTGAAGGTGGCAAAAATATTCAAGAAACTAGGGTAAGTATGCAGGGGAAAGAGGACTTGGGTCTAGAAATCAGTGACAGCAGAATAAGGGAAACTGAAAAGATGAAATTTTAAAGCAAGAGCTAGGAAAAACTAAAGGCAAGTTTAGTTTTTGAGAGCGTAGAGAACAATAAGGGGCTCAAGACTTCTTACAAGGGGGAATTACATTGCTGTTGACAGAAATAGGAGGAAAAAATCAAGTTGGAAGAGGGAAAAGTTACTAATTTTCTTTCAAACATGTTGATCTTGAAAGGAGATATAAGCATGCATAAAAAGGCAATCACAGTTCTTCTTGGTCCACATCAGGACCAAACTTGGAGACTCAGCCCAGCAGGCCTGCTCACAATGTAGTGTCCAGGTGAAGCCTGTCACCCTGTGGTTGACAACAAAAGCATACAAGCTAGAAGATACGAGGAAGGCTAGTCTCTCTGGACACAAATACTGTATAGGGTGTGAGAAAAGAGAGTGGTAGGAGAGACATAGCAGTAGACGACACAGGGTTCAAGTTGGCCCTGGGAAGGTGAGACATATCAGACAAGGGAGTTAGCACTGACAGAAACTCAGGCAGCTCTTCCCCACACTCCCAACTGGGGGCTCTGCAAGGAACCCCACAGTGCCTTTACATGACAGGATGTGACTTACTCTGTTTGGGGTCCCAAGAAGTACACCAGCTACTGACTTTAGCCTCAAAGGTGAGTAGGACAAGCACCAACTGCACGGGCAGGAAACACTGGTGCGAAAACCAGAGAGGCAAAGGACTCCTTGCCCAGAGCACCTAGGTATTCCGTCTGCCACAGCCAAACCCTCCACTTCCACCAATACAGCAGGTACCCTCTGAGAAAGGACCTGGAAGAAGCAATAGAGGATGAAAACATCTGAGACTGAGCATTTGGTTCCAGAGAGATGGAATAATTCAATTATCTAAATTACAATTGGTCTAAGGTTTAAACGCAATTCAACATTCAGTCTCGTTACTTTGGCAGGAGAGGGCCTCAGGGACATAGGTTCTTGTTATCTAGAAGGTAGAACTGAGTAGGGACATCAGGATAATTACTGATAACATTAATAAACTCTATTTTTATGCACAGAAGGTCTGAGTTAAGGTGATGCCTGTCCTGGAAATAATAATGGTACTAGTGATTGTGTTAAGACTGGCTGGATAGGTTTCATAATTGCCCACACTGGTATGTATTGTCATGAGTCACATCATCCTCAACGCCAGGCATGATCCGACCCGGAGCAGCAGTGTTTACTGATTTGAATGGTGAGAGGTACCATTGAAAACATGGGCAAAAGAGCTTGAAAAATCCTAAACATCCTACTAAGGAATTATTTCTATAGAGAGAGTAAAGTCACATTTTTTAATAATTAGGTTAACATTAGGTTCATTGGGGAAATCTGTGCTTTAAGGTAATTAACCCAACAGTAGTGTGGGGGAAAGCTGGGGATGGGGTGCCAGCAAATAAGGGCACTGCAGATGGGGCATAGTTGGAAGATACAGGTCTTGGGACATGGTTTAATTACAAACACTCTGTCATCTCCCACTCCACAAAAATTGGAGCAGTTGACTAGGCAAAATGAAGTGAGCATGAACAATGAGGGCAGTCTTGCATTGGGAGAAAGTATAAGAGCAAAAGGCAGAACTCAGCCAGAGACGATGGGTTAGTGGAGGATGCGTGCCAAGTGGACCATGGTCCTCATCCTCCCACCTCACAGCAGGGACGTCCCCAAAGCCTGAAACACACATCCTATAAATGGTGCTGTGGCAGCAGGCACGTGGGAGATGGTGAAGACACAGCAGGCTGAGGGTTGGGGAATGCAAGGGCGCAGGCAATTTCAAAGGCAGTTAGAAGGCCAAGTTACAACCCAGTTGTGCCATGAGCTAGTTACCTGACTGTGAGAAAATTACTCGTTCCCTCTGGACTTCACTGACCTCTCATGCCAAAATGAGGCATGGTAAATGTTTATCAGAGTTACTGCTCACAGCTGATGATGCCAAGATTTCCAAGGTTCTTCTTTTTTGCTCTAAACTGCACAAATACATATGTACCAGAAGTGGGGTCATCCAACCCCAGTGAGGTTGTAGTCTGTTTTTGTCATCCTGTGGGTCAAAGATGGGTTGTTCTCTTTCCAAATCAGTGCTATGCAGCCCATCGGTTCCACTCTGGTACCCTTAAAAAAATGTGAAGAAGCAGAAATGGAAATTTATTCAGCTAAAGTAATGGCTAGGACTTTTGAGTTTATCAAAGAATTATTTTGTTGTGGTCGCTCTCGTTTTAATCTACCTTACGGAAAATGACAAAATGTTCTTTGTATAAACATTCTGAGGATGACACCTCTGATTATATTAATTTTCTGTTTCATGTTCTCTATTAAAATTTTATGGTCAACTCTATTTAAGCCAACTTTTCTCATAGTCTAATTATTCAGTAAAATACCCAAAATAAAACTTGCCAATTGACTACCTTCCTTCAAGTGATTTTTAACTAATCACAATGTTCCTAGTTTTAACTAAGGACTTTTGTTTTAAAATACATCACTGCATAAATAGATTAGATGTTAATTTCACAATATTTCATTAATATCACAATATAAAAATCATATTTTTAAAATGACCTTAGCTCTAAAATGCTATGCCATCTTTCACCCAAAACCCATGTTATTTCATTTTATTTATCCATATCTTCTATTAGTTTGATTTACAAGCCCTACAAAAGAAAGAATTAAAAAGGCATAATCACCCATCGACAGAGTTAGTCTTTTGTCCAATCTCACATTTTACCCTATTATTCCCCTGGGTATTTGTTTCCTTATAATATGATATTTATCTTTCATTCACAAAAATGCTAGTCATAATACCACATGTCTTTGAACTATCTGATGATTTGTTTTCCTGCTAGTAATACTGCAAGGGCATGCCAGGTCTCTAGATTGCCCTTATGAACACCATTCACATGATTACAGGTTGAGTTTGCTAGAAGAGCATCATTATCAAGAAGGAGTATAAAATATTCTTATGAGTATATTTCAAATTTATACAGCTAGAATCATTTACATGCCTTATTATAGTAACACGTGTTTTTATTTCTTAACCTTAGCCTTTAGCGGTAGATGAATTATTTTTAAACTTACACATAACAGTAACATTTCTTACTGCACAATCCTAGTATTTTCAAAGAGGAAAATGAAGGTTACACTTACAGCATCTAATACATGTAAAGAACTAATCTATAAAGCACACTTGCAAATGTGAATCTTTGAAAAGGATCTAGTTGCAGAATGAAGTCCAGTGAAACACAACTACCACCCTTGAGTAAGTGGGAGCTCATATAGGCTTGAGCCCTGATATTTACAATCACTGAAAATAAAGAAAAGCAGCCGGTACTTGAAAGGAGAGCACAAAAGCCATGTTTTGAAAGTGGGTGAAATCCCATCTAGCCTTTGAGCTGTCATTCAAGCCCTCAGACTTTGACTATATTCTCCTCCTTATTCTTGTTCTCAGTCTGTGATACCTGATTCCTGGTTCACTTACTTCCACCTTTTGTTCACAAGTATTTCCTCTTAACAATACACCATTCAGAATAAGGTATGTCTTTGAATTGTCAACTGGTACTTTGTTCTGACAAAAGATATCACTCTAGTGCTTCAAGTCTATATATTAGAAACCTTGAAATCAACACCACTTGTTGACTATTAAAAATGAGCTTATTTGACAAGTGGTACTTTAGAAAGAAGAGTCACTAACCCTGAAAGACAGAATTCTACATTCCAAAATGTGTAAATATTTAGTATCAGTTAATATGATATCACTTTAAGGAACCTAAAAGGATTATTCTCAGGTATGATTTTAATATGTATTTGTTATGACATATTCATTATATATTAGGCCTCTGTTCCCCAAACAGCAGAGGCCAAAAAATGGGCAAAGTTAGGCAAATGAAGGAAAAACTAAACAGTCAAAAGTTTCTTGTATTGATTTAGGTTAAATATACAAAACAAAGCCAAGTATCTATTGCCTACAATCTGAAAGAAATATAACTAGACCAAAAAAGAGAAATTAGAAGGACTGCACTGCCCTTTCTTCAAATAAATATATAGCCTGTTTTGAAGCAATACTGCAATACTATAATTTATATCCACCTGTCTAAGTCAAAATCTTTTAAAAATGAGAAATATTAAAAATATTTAGGCTAAACCTATCAAGGCATTTAATATTTTATTAACATTATAATCAGAATAATATTCATATACCTGACTATACTGTTGATTATCACTTCAAATGTAATAACTTAAATTATATATAACTCATTAAAATATTTAAAGCACATACTACATATTTTAAAATTGTAACTTAGTATATTTTACTTTATTCAGAAGTTAAAAATAGCAATATTCTTAATGCTGTTTAATGTAACCATGAAATATGTTTCAATTTTTTTAACTATAGTACATATTTTCACTTCTTGATTTTTTTTCTTTTTTAGATTTAAATTGGTAGCTGCCTATAATTTAAATGTTTATCTACTGGTTCATCAAAAATGCTCAATCCTGGCAGTGGCCGCGGGCAGGAGCCGATTACCCTGGGCCCACGTGTGGAGAAGCAGCAGGGCTAGGCCGGCGACCAGGACACTTGCTGCCTGCTGACAGGACACACTTGCTCCCTGCCGAAAGGCAGGGCCACATTCTTCTCCCACGTCAGTGGCTCAGTTCCCTGCCCTAGGCCTGGAGGTCGGCTAGTGAGGTTGAGTGGCCCGAGCTGGGAACACTGAGCTCTGGTCGGCAATGACAACAGCATTGGAAGCAGTGGTGACAATGGCCTCAGCAGGCGGAGATGATGAAAGGTAGCTGGGTCGAGCTGGGAGATGTGACTCCACACAATATTCAGCAGCTGAAGAGACCAGACCAGGTCATCTTTCCAGTCAGCTACCATGACAGGTTCTACAAGGCTGTGCTGGAGGTTGGCGAGGGAGCAGATCTTGCCTGTTTTGATGATATTGCAGTAGGTGCCGCATGCGGCCGCGTGGATCGTTCACAGAATCAGGAGAGCCTTGACGTCATGGCACGAGGATGTCTGGCACCATACCGAAGGCTGGGAATAGGAACTAAAATGGTAAACCATGCTGTAAACATCAGTGAGAAAGATGGCGCTTCTGACATCACCTACCTGCAAGTCCAGATCAGCCGTGAGCCGGCAGTTGACTTGTACAGGAAGGTTGGCTTTGAGATTATTGAGACCAAGAAGAAATACCGTAAGAGGGTAGAGCCCGCAGATGCTCATGTGCTGCAGGAAAACCTCAAAATCCCTTCTGGCCAGAATGCAGACATGCAAAAGGCAGATACCTGAACAAATGACAAGTGGACTTTCTTGCACTTGCTTGTCACCAAATCAAAGAGAGGCCCGTTGATTCCCTCCCCCTTTCTTTTAATGCTTTTCCCACTCCTTGTTCCTGTTTTTCTTTTCTTTTCCTCCCCTTCTAAAAGTTTGATACTTTCAAGGAATTTCGAAATTAATCATGTTTGGATTGTTTCAATACTGTTATTGTTGTGAGGTGGATTGATTTTAGGAAAGAGAAAATACAGATCTTTTAGTTTCACAGTTAAGATATTTGGTCCCAAAATGTGGGTGTCAATTTCAATTTATTTTTAGCTTGTTTTTGTCCTCCTTTCACATTGACATGCAGAGCCTACAAAATATTGTATATTTCAAAATGTAAAAAGAAGCAGCAGTAATATCTTGTTTTCTAATCATAGACAAGTTTAGTGTGTTTGTGGTACTTTGGGTTTCTCAAGACTGTTTGTGGGATACTAATCCCTAGATATTGCCTTCATCTCCACCTTTTGTCCTTCTAAGTACTATCTTAGGATTTGGACCACTTTTATCCTTGTAAACCCACAGTTGTTAGTCTAACCTTTAAAATGGAGTTAATGTCCTTATAGATCAATCCCCTAAGAATGCTGACACAGGTGTTGTCTCTTGGACATATTAAAGCATACCTAAAACGAAGCTTAGACAGACTTGTGGCATAATAAACACATTTAATGTCAGCTATTGCAGGCTGTTAAGTGTGGCCACAGAGCATTTGATTATATAGGAAAGAATATGTAGACAGTATTTTTGAAAATAACATAGCTGTGCTATTGCTTATCTGATAGAGAGCATCCTAGATTTGCCTACATTCTGTGCCTATTACACTGAGTTTTAAGGATTTGGGAGAGGGAGAATTATTAAACATATTACTTCTATTCTGGGAAAAGTGAAAGTCTGAAAGTGTTACTAAGGCAGATATTACTGTGACTTCCTCTGCTGACAGGACTGGTTTATGCCAGATCATTTTCTGATTAATAAGGAGTGGTTTTGATGGGTTGATAACTTTTTGTAAGATAGGAGACAACTGAAATTGGCTTGTTTTCCTCCATAGTCCCACCTCCAGTATTTAAATTTTTCTGCTTTGCCAATATTGGTGGCCCAACAAATGATCTCATTAGACTTCAAAACAATGCACAGAGTTTGAAGGTGCTGTCATTTGACTTTAAAAGGAAGATTGATTCATAATATTTATCCTCTTTTGTAAATTCTGCTATGAAAGTCTTAATCTTACCAAATGTTAAACGACAAAATTATTTTACATAGTGTTTATGGATATTTTATCATCTTAAATTTATGCATATTTTATAATCTTTAATTTTGAGTTGAGAATGTGGAAGTACAAAGGACAGTAGATATCAGCAGTCTTAACTGAGTGCCAAGAATAATACAGAAAAGGAAGAAAGTTGATGAATAGGTGTATAGAGTTCTAATCTTAAAATAGTAAAAATGTAGAAAGACCTTGCTGGTTTCTTGGGTATCAGTTTCTTCAGCAGTCTAACCCTAAGCTTAGAAGAAAAGTTTAGCATTAAGCACCTTTACCTTCATGGATAAGCTTCAGTTTGGTCTTGCCAAGAGAAGAGTGCTTGGGTTACAAAAGGCATAATTAGTTTGAGGAATTCAGCCATTTTGTAAACTTCCAGATATCAAAATAGATTTTGATATATAAATGAGTTTTCTGAGATGATACTGCCTCTATTTCTATAACCATTTCACATGGGCTGTCTAATCAGCCCTATGAATGTATCCATAAATGTAGTTATTGAAAACCAAATAGCTGCCTCATGACTATTAAGTACATGTTATTTAAGGAGGAAAAAAATACTAAATTTTGAATTGAGGGTGTAGGCTCCCTATCATTATAGTGTTTCTTTTACCACAGTAGTCAATGGCTTTTACCTAAATTGTAAATGCTTGTAAAGGGTTAATTGCTGTGCATCAGACTTGTATTAAATAATTCCATCCACTTATGGAGGAGGAGGAGATAGAAAAGGTAGAAGTTGGGCACTAGTTCATATGCTTATGAGTTGGTA
This sequence comes from Noctilio leporinus, assembly GCA_004026585.1. Taxonomy (NCBI): domain Eukaryota; kingdom Metazoa; phylum Chordata; class Mammalia; order Chiroptera; family Noctilionidae; genus Noctilio; species Noctilio leporinus. Next base: position 28,675 of record PVIW01005659.1, read on the forward strand.
AAGATTAGAATAATGTCTCATGTTGAATTGGTTATTATGAAATATGATAATTATTGAGGTAAAAATGATTCTATTAATTGGATAATCACAGGATAGATCTATCCTATTTTTCAGGACAAATAGTTTTTACTATGGGGTGAATAGGTAAAAATTTATACTGGATGATAATTGCATTGAGTTCTGAAAAAATCTGCAGAGAAATCTATGCAATATATAATTTGTCCAGATTAGTCTTTATTTGGAGGAAGAAGTTCTGAAATAACCCAAAAAGGTTCACTCATCAATTGAAAGTCCTCCAAAAATAGAGCTATTGGGAACCATGGTATGTGGGGTGGAAAAGGAAAGCTCCCTCAGTTTTTTGGAGCAAATAACTTTAAAAATACTTAAACGGCTAAGTTTATTTGGTGCAGTTAAGAATTAAACTTGTTGATTTTAATGTTGCTGTTACATCTGAAATAAACTCATGTGATGTTCTGGTAAAAAAAAAAAAGTGCTAAAGTCATAAACATGTTTACTTTTTTAAATTTCTACACTTCCAATTTTTTTGGGTTTTTTAAATTTTATTTTATTGTTGTTGTATTACATCCATCCCTGTTTTGCTCCCCTCTGTCCTCTTCACCACTCACCCATCCACTCCCCCACAAAGTCAATCCCATATGTTGTCCATGTCCATGGTTCTTCCATGCTAGGTTCTTGTCTAAACTGCTCCCCTTCCACACTCCCAAGTTTTTGTAAAAATAAGCCACATTATTAAAATGGAATTACCATATGAACAATGAAATACCACAGCAATTTTCATGTAACATTATTTTAAATATTTTTCACAAATTAAAATAAACTGTACACACTACTCCATAACTCACATTGTTATTTAAGAGTACTTATGAGAGATCTTTTTGTGACAATAGCTTCCATTTGTATTACCATTATAGCATTTGCAGAGAATTACTAATTATAAATCCCTGATATTATATTCTAAATTCAGCATTTAATTTCTATCAGATAAGACACATAGTGTACACATGTACACACTCACACACATACCAGTTACCTACAAATAAATGGGGATTCACTCTATATAGGGCTACTTGACTATTAAAAACATGGCAGTTGAGCCCTGGCTGGTGGCACAATGGATAAGACACCAGCCTGTGAACCCAAAGGTTGCTGGTTCTATTCCCAGCCAGGGCATATAATCAGGTTGCAAGGCAGATCTCCAGCCAGATCTGTAGCTGGAGGCAGGTGAAAGGCAACCATACATTGATATCTCTCTCCCTCTCTGACTCTCTCCCTTCTCCTCCCTCTAAAGATAATAAATAAAATCTTTTTTAAAAAAAAACATGGCAGTTGATTCAGGTTTCATATTATCTAACATTTGAGACTTGAAGACTCAGTTTACTGAACAAAACCACTGGGAAACCAAGATGACAAAATTCTACTTCCTGTTTCCTCAAAACATTATGTGACAATAGTCAAGACCACTTGAGTCTTCAAGGCCCTTTTTCTGAATCTGGATTATAGATTTTTAGCTTCCTTTGAATAATGTTTTTTTTTTTTAATTTAATCTTTATTGTATTTTTCCCATTACCATTTAGTCCCATTATACCCCCCTTCCCAGTTTCTTAAATAACCAATGAATAGCTTTCTTATGTTTTAAAACTTTGTGTACTTTATAATATCACCAATTCATACTTATATTTCATTGTTCAACCTTTGTGCCATTGTTCAAACCTAAGTTATATAATTGTGCATGTTCATTGATTTGACCCTCAAAACAATTTAATGGTAGGAAAAGAATATATTTTTATTCCCATTTTAGAGACAACAGAACTTAGAGAACCTGAAACTTGGCTGTGACAACTCTAGAAACAACCCTTTGATCTTCCACCAGTTAGTTACCTCTGTCTTCAGTGCCTTCTATACAGAAAGGGACAGTTGCTGACCCTGAAGCTTGGCAGGGCACCTTGTTAGTATTTTCATATACAAGACATCATTTCATCCCTCTGTACTCCTAGAAGCCACAGGTTACCATTGGTGGTATTTTCCAGAAGAGGAAATTGATGCTCACACCTTCAAACAACCAACGTCAAGTAACTGTTGTGAGTCACAGTAAGGGATTAAATGCAGGTCTTCTGGTTTCCAGTTTCATGCTGTGTGATTACAATGTGTGGGATTAATGTGTCCGATATCCCAAGACTGAAAAAAGAGAGGAAAAGGTAGAGTCTCGGAACACAGGTGGCAATTCAAGGACTGGCAGTCTAATCCTGGAGCCAACATGGGTTCACCACCAACCCAGAGCTTCCTCCAAATGGACAGACTGGGTGACAGAGAAGAGTCCCTTCCCTGGCCTCCCCACAATGGCCTACTCTCCAAGAAAGATGGAGAAACCAGAAGAAGGTACCATTTAGCCCCTCAAATTGAACCTAATCGTTATTGGTCAGTTTCATTGCTTCAGTCAAAGTCCACCTCTTCCCAGCTGTGTGACCTCACTAGCCCTGTCACAAAGCTTGGCTTCCGTGCGCTGCAGTGTCCTCTGCTATGCCATGGGGACAACATAAGATGACTCATGCAAAAGTATTTAGCACAATTCTTGGCACAAAACAAGCCCGTAATAAGTACTAGCTATTGTTATTCTCATTCTCATTAGTTCTATTTCCAATACCACGACCCCATTGAAATTAGGTCCTCCTTACACCATGGCTTTCATCATCTTCTTTTGGCTGGTCTCCTTTCCAGTGTGTCTTCATTCCTATGAAACAAAATTAAGCTCCAGAAAGTATCCCCACCTCGTTAACACGGGCGATTGCTCCTCTGTTGCCTAGAGAAACAGGCCCAAGCTCTGTAGCCTCGCACCCAGCACCCTGCCAACCAGGCTGTACCAGGGCCTCTCTCCGCAGCTGCAGCGCCCACTGCTTCACATCAAGTCTGTGCACAGCTGCATGGCATACAGGAGAGAACCTCGCATGTCCATGGACACACTGTACGCTCTGCATGAGAGACTCACATGTCTGTGGACAGAACCTCACACATACATTCTGATGCAAGCGCTTTGCACACACCATTCCCTCTCTCTAGACTGTTTTGTTTCCTTTGAGTACCTAAAAGTTCCAGTTATTTCCAGATTTTCCCCATACTTTTACTCAATCTTTTGTTGTTTTGAAATGTTGTACTATGTACAGCCAATTGCAATAGAAATATAATATGAGCCATGTAAGTAACTGTAATTTATCAACAGCCACAGTACAAAACTTTAAAAGAAACAGTTAAAGGTAAATAAAATAATATATTTTATTTAATTTTATTTAACTCAATATATCTAAATATTACCATTTCAATATGTAACCAATGTAAAAGAATTATGAATGAAGGGATTTTTTAAAGATTTTATTATTTTTCAGAGAGAGGGGAAGGAAGAGAGGCAGAGAGGGAGAGAAACATCAATGTATGGTTCTTTCACCTGTCTCCAGCTGGAGACCTGGCTAGAGACCTGGCTGGAGACCTGGTTATGTTGCCCTGGCTGGGAATCAAACCAGCGACCTTTGGGTTCACAGGCCGGCACCTTATCCACTGTGCCACCAGCCAGGGTGAATGAGTTATTTTAGATTCTTTTTTGTATTGTTTCTAACATCTGTGTTTATTTTACACATATAATACAATCTCGATTCAGACACTAAATTCTCACAGTAGATACTTGCTCTCTATTCAGACTTCATAGAATTTACTCAAAAAGTAAATTGACATAACCAAGTCATTTCAAACATTCATGAAAGTCATCCAATAACTGAACCATGTATTTGTTTTTAAACTTAAATTCAAAATAATTAAAATAGAACAAAATTTAAAACTTGGTTCCTGAGTTGAACATGCCACATTCCACATGCTCAGTAGCCATGTGTAACTAGTGACTACTGTGTTGTACATCAAAGATGTACTCTGTGTTAGACCATTAACTGAGTACATACATACTGTGTTATATATCCAGAATCACTCTTGTGTATGATTCACTATGATAGTGAAAATTATCTCATTTCTCACCAAACAACTTTCTGATCCATATAAAATATTGTTACCACTAGGAATAACTAATTTAGAGAAAGAGAGAGAGACTTTATTTCCCCCCATAACATTTCTTGACCTCGGCCCTGGCTGGTGGCTCAGTGGATAAGGCGCGCTGGCCTGCAAACCCAAGTGTTGCTGGTTCAATTCCCAGCCAGGGCACATAACCAGGTTGCAAGCCAGGTCCTTTGCTGGAGGCAGGTTGAACAGCAACCATATATTGATGTGTCTCACCCTCTCTGCCTTTCTCCCTTCCTCTCTCTCTAAAAATAATAAACAAAATCTTAAAAAAAGCATTTCTTGTTCTCTTAGTATATCTCCATTGGTCTGGATAATCAAAACTGTAATTAGGAATAATCCCATATTTCATTTGATCTCCCCCAGACATCAATCAGGCAAAACTTGACTTGAGTAGATGGGTTTACTAGTAATGGTTTCTGGTCATCAACAGGTTTTGGCTTATTTCTGGAAGATGTAAACTCTAGTCTCTCAACCAATAAGGATGTGAGTTCCAGAGATGTAAAAACTGCATGGAAATAACTCTCTTCCAAGTCCCACAAAACTGAGTTTAGAAACAGTTGACTTTAGACATAACATTATAAAGGATAAGAAACTAGTTTTAAAAATCAGTGAGGACCAATATTCACAGATACAACCCTTGAATTGATGTTCAGGGCCCCCTAAAATCTTGTTGCAGACTTTATGATCCTAAGTATCTGAAGGCAATGGACATGTCTGTGGCATTTTCCTAGTCTGAGCATAACATCATAGCTTCCAGGGGGCCTTCAAGCATGTATGCACAGCCTAAAGCAAATCCAAGGTCAGGCCCAATGTCAGAACACATTAACAACAAAAGAAAAAAAATGCGTTTCAGAGATTTCGATCCATAAAACCCTCACAAATTCAAATGTGAGCTGCAGTATGAACAACGAGCAGTTACAGAACACCTGCCATGTGCCAAACACACCGCTTGTCCCTGTGATCAACCCCAGTTCCCTCTGCTTAAGCATCACAGACCACCCTACTGTGTTCCCTGAAGCACAAGTCCGTGTCTGTCAGATGACAACATCCCTTCTCACCACAGCAGACGACCCTTGCCAACCTGGCTCTCAACTCCAAAAAGCTCTGGGACAGCTCAGGGATGCCTTTCATGGGTGGACTAATCACACCCAGGCCCCAGGTCCCTTCTGAGTTTGTCCACCATCACTTCTGTCTAAAACACTTTGCAAGTTTATTTCGATCTCATAGCACAATTTTTTTAAGTCTTTATCTCAGATTTATATCACATTTACTCCACCAGGGACTATTCCATCTTTCTATAAAGCATTCTTCCAAACCTACATAATTGTCCCACTAGTTTTCTGAGCAGAAAACTTGTATTTCATAATTCATGTTTCTACGTGTCTACATGAAATAAATATGATAGATAGATTGGCAATAGATAACTGGCTCTGAATTTCAATATATCTAAGATATATTACAAACGTCTCAAAGTCAAAAATCACATCTACTTTTCCCCTACTACCTAATCCTCAGCTTGACGTGGATTCATAGCAATCTTTTGCAGGCATAGAATCAAAATGGGATCCTGCTTTCAGAAGTGCAAGCATGGGGTGATTTTGCTAGAAAAAAAGTTTATTTTCAGAATAGGAATAAAGGAATGAAACAATCCCTACAGACCCTGTCCTTGGCCTCCGCAGCTGGTGGCCATGGCTGCTCACCTGGCTCCTCCTGGGAAACACAGGAAAAGGAAAAATGAGAGATCGGAATGGAGCCTGGACACAGCCCTAGGCTAGGATTTGCTTGTAAGTAAACAGCGTCTGACCTGAACTCCCCAGCCTTCTCTCTCCAAGAGAGCCAAAGGCAGGCGGTGCACAATGGGGCTCTTCATTTTCAGCAGGCCTTCAGGCCGGATCACTTTACAGCCGTAGGCTTCATCACTTGAGCACGCTGCTTTTCTCAAAAGGACACGCTCTCAACCTGGCTCAGCAGAGGCAAAAACAAGCCACCGGCATCCAAACGCACCCGCCACAAAGAACTGCCACTTAGGTTAAACAGATCCAGTCATTGGTCAAATTTGGCTTCTATTTTGAGTACATGTGAGCGGTTGGCACTTTGTTTTCTGGTAATTGTGCTTTTGCTTAGGGTAAGAAATTTTACCCCCATCTTTATCAGGTTTCTTGAAAAGGTCCAATATATGAACTTTATGCCATCTATGAAATGTTAGATAAAGGAGAAAAAGAATGTCCTTCAAATCAAATTGTACTCCTGTATTTAAAACTATAACGTAATAATAAAATGATATTGAGAGTCACACTTGACATGTATGTATGGCTTTAATCTTAGAGCAGGAACTGTGTTCTAAGAGCTTGCGATAAACTAATTCATTTCATCACAATTTATCAACTGCAACATTTTTCCAGCAGCCGCGTTTAAGTCCCAAGGAGTTGAAAAACTTGAACACGAAAATTGTTCCTCCAGCAGGCTTGCATTTGCCTTTTCTTGCAAGGGGAATGTCAGGACAATGGGAAGAACGTGGAAGATGCCACAACACTTTCCTGTCCCAACAGTCACCGTCCTTACTCACGGCCCCAGATGTAGACACAACCGGGTCATGGGACTTGGCGACCTGCCCTTCCCAGCACCCTGCCGATGCCAAATAGAGGAAGTCCCTTCTCTCCCGCATCAGCTGCTCCATGGCAGATTGCAGTGCTGTCATTGGCTGCGGCTTCAGGCTTATCTGGGGACATGTCACATGTTGGGCTGTTACGTGATCCGCCCTGGCTGCCTTCTCTCCTGAAGAGCTTTCCGCACGCCGTGACTTTTACACATTTCTAACGTGGTGAATGAGGTGCCACGGGCCTTTCTGGTGTAATCCCCAGGAAGGGCTTCAGAGGGGAGAGAAAAGAGCTCTCCACCTGCATGCGGCTCAACCATGAAAGCTGAGCTTCCTCCCTTGGTGGGGTGCACTCCAGGTCCCCACCACCAACCTCACCCCACCAGTGCCACCACTCTCCTCCACTGCCACCTCTGGCCCCTCTCTCTCTTCACTGAGCCTTCCCCTAGTACAAGATCGTACAATGGTCAAACCCAGTGGGCATCTCTCAGGCCCTCTTTCTAGGGCAAGGGATACTGTTGGCCAACCTGCTTTGGAGCTCCCTCTTCCCTGGGCTGGCTGGGACCAAGCTGCAGCTTCTCAGCTACCATGAAAGGCTGGCTTCTACTTCTACACAACATCCATCTATTTCTCATGGCTCTGGAGGTGCAGGTCCAAAGAGATCAGGTTGCCAGCATGGTTGGGCTCTGGTGAGGACCCTCTTCTTTGTTGCAGACTGCCTGCTGTCCTTGCATGTGGCCTCACATGGCAGAAAGAGGATCCTAGAGTTCCCTCTTTCCTCCCTCAGGACATAATTACCTCCCAAAAGCCTCACCTCCTAAAACCATCACACTAGGGATTAAGATTTCAACATGGAATTTGCAGAGGTACACATTCAGTTCATAACACAGATTTACGTCTGGGCCTCTCTTCTCTCTGTCTCTGCTAACATGCCCTAAAGAATCTCCTGTGGGCCTGCAGCCCCGGCCACACAGGTAAACCTGTCAACTCCCACCTGTCTCCTGAGCTCCAGATACATTCCAGTGAGACATCCCACTTGATGTTCACATGGGTCTCACCATCAAACATGTGCTTTCCCACCTCTCCTAGCCAGCAAACTCCCTTCTCCTCACTCCCTCATGTCAGTTATGGGGCCATAAGTCTCCCACCCGCTATGCCCATTTTCACCATGGCTATAAATTCTTTGATATACCTGAGATCTCTGAGGGTGAGTCATTTTAAAAATGGATAGATTCTGCCTGGTTTCTAGGAACCAAGAACTTGTTCCTAGAGCCCTGAGCCGTAATGCAGAAAGTTCAGCAATGCTAAGACCATCATGCTTGAGAGGCCACATGTAGGGGATTGGGCCACTTACAAGAGTGAAGTCTTGGAAATGGGTCCTTCAGCCCTCCACCATGCTAAGTACCCTTTGCTTGCTTGTGTCCCACATGATGTGACGCAAAGAGGGGACGTATCCCTACTGTGTGCCCTGAATTCCAAAACCATGAAACCCATAATCATTGAAAACATGATTGTTTTATGTTATTGAGTTTGGGGGTATTCTGTTATGCAACAATAATAACTGTATCTGCCCAAGCTTCAAGCATGGAAGTCATTCCCTTTCTCTTCTGACGGATCTACTATATTCCAGGCACCGTACCAAGCTCTGGTGCCACGAACAATTACGGCCTAGTGCAGAGGCAGCGCAAAGAAAACAAATCGCAATGCAGTAAGACATTTCCCAACCTTGTTCCAGAGACATTTGCAGACAAAGGTTTCTCCAAAGAAATGATTCATGGTCAATTAATTCTGCATAAATTGAGTAAAAACAAGTTTCTCTCTTGAATGACTTCTCAGAACAATTGATATTCAAATGTATAACATAAATATGTAAGGGGGGTGAGTCTAGAATAAAGTTTCTAAAAGTTTCCTAAAATAGATTTGGGGTTTATATTTATTTGTTTGCTCTGTGCTGGGGAGAAACTCAAGAAAGAAAGCATTCAGTCAGTAGATGTAAATAGAAGGAGTACCGGAAGCCTAGAAGGGCATCAGGCCTTTGTTCAGTGGTCAGGGGATGCCTCCCACAGGAAGTGGTATTCCTAGTGGACAAGATGCAGGACAGAGACCGCAGACTTACACACAGATACTTAAATGGGAACAGGCTACCTATTTAGGGAAGCTCTAAGGAAATGTTACAAAACGCTTATGTTTTTGTCTCTGTCTGAGAGACAGATGCCAGAATTTCAAGTTCAGATCAGAGCTGTTTACTTGCTGGCAAATCCTAGCTCAGGGCTGTGTCCAAGCTCTGTCCTGATCTCTCATTTTTCTTCTTCCTGTGCTTCCCAAGAGGGGTCAGGTGAGGAACCATGGCCACCCTCTGGAATTTTCTTATTCCTATATTTCTATTTTGTCAGTTAATGTTGTCTTACTTTTATAGTCTACTTCTCATGTCTGTAGTTTGAAAGCAAGATACCAGTTGGGGCCAATGAACCCACAACTTTTATAAAACTACATCTAAGATGCTGTGGTTTAGATTTATTAGGGTGATCACTTCATATGGTATGTAACTGTCTAGTTACTATGTCATACACCTGAAACTAATGTAATATTATGTCAACTCTAATTAAAATTTTTAGAAAAAAATTTCAGATTCTATGGTTTAGATCATTCAGATCACGTCCAAGGTGTGTTAGTTCATTTAACAACCTGTATATTTCACATGTAACAGTGCTTCTAAATCTGACATTATTTCAAATATATGTGCCCTGATTCCACATGGCAACTTTCTATCCAAGTGTTGGTATTTCATAGAATAAATGCTGAAAATATCTTGTATTACAAATTTGAGGAGGTTTTTAAGATGTGTGCGTGTCCACCACCAATCCCAACCACTACACAGACTCCTGTAGCTGGTGCCCACCACCGCCAAGTGTGTGCACACCCCCAGACCACCATTGCTGTCTGCCCTGATCCCTAGCACTAAACCTGGAAGGTCCTCCTGCAGCGCTTTAAGCTGCTATGGAACACCACACACACACACACACACACAGAGCACTTGCCAAGGAACATGCAGTTGCTATAGGTCTTAGCAGCGTGAGCCAATGGAACATTATGCACCACTGGGCCAGAGCCACCGCACACACCTGTACTTGATGTCCTGCACCATTAGACCAGGGATCACAGGATACCCCTTCCCACCTCCCACAGGGGAAGGCCTTTCCCTCCTGAAGTCAGTCCATATAGTCTGGAAGAGGTGACTGCTTCGTCAAATCCACAGACACCTATGCAAAACTACAGGTATCATGAAGAAACCCAGAAATAGAATACCACCAAAGAAACTCACTAAACTTCTAGTAATTGAACCTAAAGAAATGGAGATATATGGGCTTCCCAAGAAGGAATTTAAAATAATCATTATAAAGATGTTCAGAGAGCTACAAAGGAACACAGTTAAACAAGTTAACAAACTCAGAAGGACAATATGAGAACTTCAGCAAAGAGATAGAAAACAGAAAAGGATCAAACAGAATTTTTAGAGCTGAAAAATAGGATGATTGAATTGAAGAATTCAATAGAGAGCTTCAAAAGTAGCCTGAATCATGCAAAAGAAAAATTCAGTGAGCTTGAAAACTGATTACTTGAAGTTACCCAGGCAAAGGATCAATAGAAAAAAAAAAAAAAAAGAATGAAAAGTATAAAAGAAAGCTTACAGGACTTATGGAACACCATTAAGATAAACAATTTACACACACCAGTGTCATCCCAGAAGAAAGAGAGAGAAAGAATGGGGGGAAATATTGTTAAATAAATAATAGCTGTAATGTCTCAGAGGTTCCTATGCCTCTCCTCATTTTTATCAATTCTTGTTTCCTCTTTCTATTGTGGTTGACTGTTTATTTCATTGATTTGAACCCCTGTTTCCTTCCCTTCACCATTGGTTTCATGTGGATTTTTCTTCATTTCATATAACCTAGCCTTCGCTCCTTCCTTTCCCTATTTGCTGTATTTGAGCATATCTGTCCAGTCTGTGAGCACCTTAATCACCAGCATTTTGAACTCTGTCTGTCAGGTTGGATAATTCTTCGTTGCTCAGTTCACCTACGGGCACCTTGATCTATTCCGTCTTTTGGGCCATGCTGCTCTGTCTCCTCAGTTTCACAGCTTTCTGTGTTTCCCTCTGTGTCTTAGGTGGTTCTGTTGCACTTGTTGCATTGTAAGGGGCAGAGCCTTAGGAATTAGTCAGTGTGGGGTGACCCACTTCACCATGTTGCGGCGCTGTTGTGGGGGAGGGATCTGAGAGCCCACTGAGACTGGTTGTTCCTTCCTCTTCCACAACCCCCCACTGGTTTTCACAGTCAGAAGCAGTGTGGTTGTATTTCTACCCGGGGCTGGAACTGTGAGCTGCGTGGTCTGGCCCCAGGATCACTTCCCAGGTTTAAGTATATGACTATGCTTTTCGCTGTGGTCACAGTCCCCGTGCTGCCACCACAGCTGCTGGCTCTATTTTTCCCTGGCCCTGGAACCATGCTAGCCCCTCCACTTCTGTCTCCACTCACACTCTTTTCTCCAGCCCAGCTGAAATTGGACTTTCCATAGGCACTCTTGTCAGATCACCAGGTCTCAGTAAGGTGCACTTTTTACATCTATGCTTTCCTTCTCACACTGTTCTTGACGTACCTGTTTGTTTTCCATGAGTCTGCATGCACCCTGAGAGCAATGACAGTGTCTTACTCATTCACCATTCATTCCCGGTACCCACACAGTACCTGACATATAGCAAGTGCTCCATAAATAATTCTTGACTGAGTATATGGATAAATAACAAAGTAAATATTTGACTAGTCTAATTACTTTAAAAATACGGAGAAACTGGAGTAAATGATAGGAACAGATAGTTTAGTGCTTATTCAACATCTTTGAAAACAAGAAACATTTTATTTATTTTTTTTATTGTTGTTGTATTACATCCTTCACCTTTTTGCTCCCCTCTGTCCCCCTCCCCACCCACCCTTTCCCCCCAAAGTCAATCCCACCTGTTGTCCATGTCCATGGTTCCTTTATACTAGGTTCTTGTCTAAGCTGCTCCCCTTCCCTGCCTCTGCCTCCCCACTCCCCCCAACCCTTTTCTCCCTGACCACTGAAGGCCTATTCACTGTAGTCATATATTTGGTTCTGTTTTGCTTGTTGTTAGTTTTGTTCATTATTGTCCTGTAATGGGTGAGATCATATGATATTTGTCCTTCGCTGACTGGCTTATAAGAAACATTTTATTGATGATGTATGTTTCATAACTAGATGGTTATTTAACCAATATTTTTTGCTAGGGGGAAAATTCCATGCTATTGCCAGGTTATCTAACTTGCATGTATCCTATCTCACAGTTTTAATGAGCTTTCTATCTCTGATTATGTGGTATGGCTACAAAAGATAAACTTCTGCCTATGGTTTCATATTTCAGAAATCTTCAATGGTGTCATGGCTAAAACTTCTCCCAAACTCCTCAAGAGAATCATAATTTTACCAACTCCCAGGGTTGACATAATTATAATGTAATGTGGGCTTTAAATTTATGAATGTTTATATTGGCAAACATGTGAGAGAAATATATTTATGATTTAAAATAGGGAGTGTATTTGTAATGTAACATGTTGGCTTTTTGGAGAGAAATATATAGAGTTCAAGGCCATGAAGAACTTGAAGAATAAGAAGCTGAAATTCTCCATGGTGCATAAAGATATCCAGAAGTGTCATGATGCATTGAAAAGTGGAGAACAGAATGAAATGGGAAAAGCAAAGAAATAAGACAATTCAGAATGACTTATATAAGAAGAAAAATAAATAAATTGTTTCAAACTATCAAAGAGAAGCTTATAGTTAAGGAAGACAAAGAACTTTGCTGCTTTAGAAGGAATGCAGGAGTTATATATAAGGTTGAACTGCCTATGGAGAAAGCTGTACCAACATGGAATAGAATGTGGAAAGTGGGACCAAGAAAGAAAACATGACCAGAGAATTAAGTCTACCACTGGCTAGCCAATCACAGACATAAACCAAGACCCCAGACTCCCAGAGAAGAGTATGTGTACATGAAGTGGCAGAGCAGGAGGGGGTTGTGCATTTGAAACTTACTTATCCAGATTTTACATAGCTTATGTCCAAGAGCTCCACAAGCAGCATTATACATAGGAGACCCCATAATTTGTCCTCTAACCTGGGAAACTTTTAAGGGAATAAGGAGGTCCTAGTAATAAATAGGTACTTAATTAAGTTTAAAACAGTCTCCAACTGAGATGTGGGGTCAACCTAAGTATAGATTAAACCCCTATTTACCCCTGCTTTATGCCAGAGAAACATTTTAGAGAAAGAACAGCAGAGGTGAACTCATCAGAGGAAAAACACTTCTTTAAGGAGATGACCAAACCTTAGCAGACCAGGAGCTGACCTAGAAGAATGGGATTATGTGTGTAATGTCCTATATTGTTGGCCATGTGCAATATTTGCACAACTGGTAAATAACTTGCATCTGAAATATTTCTCAATGCTTACATGCCCTTTTATTGTTTTTAAAGATTTCATTTATTTATTTTTAGAAATAGGAGAAAGGGAGAGAGAAGGAGAGGGAGGGAATCATCCATGGATGGTTGCCTCTCAAGCACCGCAACTGGAGTCATGGTACACAACCCAGACTTGTGCCCTGGCTGGGAATCTAACCTGTGACCCTTTGGTTTACAGGTGGGTGCTCAATCCACTGAGCCACACCAGCCAGGGCTCATTATTTTTTCTAACTTGATGATGCCTGTGGAAAGTCAAGGCCCTAAATGTCAGAAATTTTGTTCAGTTTCCTGTATTCAAGCTAAAACTGTGTTGCTACTACATAATGCCTATGGGGGAATATGAAGGTTACCCCCATCTTTGAAGAACTCTCATGTATCTTAGGGATTAACATCATCATTTTCTTAAGCATGGCACATTATACGTGGTGGTGCAGCACAGATATGTTTGGAGCATGTACAGATCAGAGACTCCCAACAGCATATAGATGGTGCACTCAAAACTGATGAATGAGCTGAGTGTGACTAGGGCCACTAGTAACAGTGAACAGCTAGAAGTAAAGCTTGGAGACCACTACCACCCCTGGTCTTGAAAGGAGACAGGGAAAGAGATGTGATAGGAAGCTGACAGAAGCTGCGTGGTAGGAGAACTCTATCAGACAGGAGTGGTAACCTGTAGCAGAGGAACCCAACATAGCCAGCCCAGAACCCTGAGATGAAGAAGATTTAGAACAGGCACCCCAAACCTTCTTTCCTCCAGCCACACAATCTCTGGTTGGTACTGATGTTTGGCTTAATCCATAGGTCAAAAATGGCTAACTAGAAATAATCCATAGAGATCAGCTTCCTGCATAACAGAAAAGAAGGAAGAAGACTAAATAATAGGTCTAGAAGGACAAATGAAGAACATGCAGCAGAATTTAATTGAACACTGTAAGTGCCCATATTTCTAAATTCTGATAAATTGCATATACCCTTTAAGCTCCTAAGTGAAAGCTAAGAACAATTTGCTCTTCATAGGGATACCAGAGATAGAGCAGTTGTTTTTAATAATATCTATATTTTATGAATGAAGAAATAATAAACAGAAATTACTTGCTTACATCATCAAAACAGACTTGATGCATGTTACTGTGTCTATGGACCTATCAGAGAGTTCATTTATTTCCTAAGCTAAGCTTTTACCTCTAAACCAGAGATGTTTCCATTTGTCCTCAATAACATAAGCTTATATGTTAAGCTTATGTTAACCAATAAATCCATCATGTACTGACAGAGAGCTACAGAATGAAGGCCTGTGTCTGCTTTCCAGGGGCTCCCAGGTTATGGGTAGAAAATAACACCACTCAGAAAAATTTAGGAAGACTATCATTTCAGCAACGAGCATGCCTCTAGCACCTACTATGTAGTAAAGATCAAATACATAAAACTTCCGTGGCTTCAATTAGCCATTTGATTTTTGTGATCATTTGTTATTACAATGTGAAATATATATGCTCAAGGGATTGACACTAAGTTGTCAAGACTGCCTGACAATAAAATAATGGTTGTCACAAGAGAGGTGCATGGCCAATGTAATATTAATAAGCAAATCTCAGGTAGTGTCTGCCTTAGGTCCCTTCATATAGAACCTTATTGCCACCCTCAAGTTTTGGTGGTGTCAAGTAGTAAGAATTGGTCCTTAATACCAATTCTGGAAGGGAGAGACAACATCTTCATTCTGCAAATCTCTATTGGTACACAAAAATCCAAAGACCAGTTAAAAACAGAGTAAAGTATGAGAATGGCTCCATATACTACCCAGGATCTTAGTTGAGACAGAGACATCTCTGCCTTTACCAAAACCCATCTTCTTCAGGTTTTGGGCTCACAGGTAGACCAAGTTCCACCCCTCTTACAATTAGATGAAGCTACAGAACTAAGTTTTGGCCAATGTGGTGGAAGCAATTTGCTCCACTTTTAGGCTGGCCCATGAGAGATCATCTACTCTCCCTCTTATGTTATCTGCCAGTTGATTATCAATGTCAAGGGGACACTAGAAATGCTGACTTGAAGACAGTGGAACTTACATCAGCCTGAATCCTTGAATGTCTATGTGGAACAGCCCCACCCCACCCAGCAATCAATTCACTAAAATGAATGAAGTTACTACAATTATCTTAAGCAATATACCATTTCTCAAGGATAAACCCTCAACATCTCATGTGAAAATATGAATATATATTTCCATTTCCAAAAATCATACCCTATTGTTTACAATGTCTTGTAGTCTTTTTATTTGGCACTATACCAAACAACTTTCAATGTTCATGGAATCCTTCAATATTATAATTTTTAATGTTCCCAGTTGTGGTTATACCATTCAAGCTTGCGAGGGTAGGAGTTGAGAAATACAAATTCAGCAACAAGTTTTAAAAAGTGAATAATGTTGCACTATATTTCATATAGTGCATAGGTATAACAGGACAGAAAACAGGTTATCTTAAAATGCAACCTCAAGTCAGGATGATAAAAGATTCTCTATGGCTTAAAAATATGCTGTCAAGTTGTGATTAATATTTCAATGTAATTTCATTCCATAAAACTGCATACTCTTGACATGGTTTTCCCAACATGAGTTTCTGAAATAAAAAGTATATTATGACACTTAATGTGACTAAACACTTGATCATTATTTATCTGTAAACAATATCCAAATCCTGTGATGTGTGGGTATTTTTAGATATGAATATTTGTAAGAAATTCTGGGGAAAATGTAATAGCTCAATGATGTTCCTCAGAGGAAGCTATAACACTTATACATAGCCCATCACAGTGTTCTGGTGTATCCCTGAGTGTTTGTGGAAAGCATGATTAATAGAAAAACTTATGATATTTGGAATCAATATTAGCTTTGAAATCAGCTTCTAACACTTACTAAGCAGGTGAGTGTCAGCTATTTATTTTATTCCCCATAGTTACTGTTTCTATGAAATGATCTATTACTCATATCACAAGAGTTATAAATATTTAATTTAATGCCTATTACACATGAATAAATTAGCATAATATATCTGGAGCGAGTAAATTGTCAACAACATGTTATACTGACATGTTTATCTCCTTAATACCATCACATTGGGCTTTTTCTTAAACCAACCAGACTTCATATCACTGAATAGTTTGTATGCTATCCAATTACAGTTATCTTATTCTTTCCTCCTTTTAGCTTATAATTGTTGTATATCTACTGTGCTCCTGAAATTGTTCAGGGTGCTAAGGATACAGTAGTGATCAAAACAGACCAAAAATGCTGACATATATGAAGCATATACGATCATTGAAGAATATAGATTTTTTTTAAAGTAAAACATGTAACTTAAGATCTGGGTTTCCCTACTATAGAAAAAAGCATCAAGGAAGAGTGACAGAAAAGGTTGGGACTGACTATGGCTACAGTTTTACATAGGATGACCAGAATAAGCTTCATTGGGAAAGAAAAATTTCTCCAAAAGTTTGAATAAAATGAGAGAGAGCCATTGGAGCATCTAGGGAATAACATTAACAGGTTGTGGAAAAAGCGAGTGTAAAAGCCCTAAGATAGCAACAAGTCAGGCATGGTAGAAAATCAGCAAGGCCAGGAATGTCCTTTCCTGAATGGGTGGGAGACGGGTAGGTCAGAATGGGACCCTCATCATCCACAGCCTTGTAGGTCATCATAAGGGCTCCAGACTTTACCCTGAGTGGGGTGTGGGGGGCATTTGAAAACTGAGTAGATGGCAGCAGGAGAGGAAGAAGGGGGGGGGGGGGGCAATGGCACACATTTTGCAATATCCCAGGTGAAAGAGAACAGGGCTTCCTCGGGATGGAAGCCATGAGGATGATGAAGAGTTGTCTAATTACAACATTTTAAAGGCAAACCTTAGTCACTGGTTCGATTCCCAGCCAGGGCACATAACCAGACCTCTGGAGGGCACGAGTAAAACTCTCTCAGGTACTAGCTCCAGAGTTTTGTATTACAAGCTTTCAAACTCTACCTGAGCATTTCCTTTTCCCAACTGAGTCTCAAAGTGGCCAGAGTTGGATAGGGCCCAACATAAAACAAAACTGGGTCCAGAGTTGAACTAGATTCAACTCAGGAACTGGACTGGGTCCAGGGCGTGGCCACAGGTAACTAAAATTTTGTTTTAAGGCTGAACGAGCAGGTTAATCTGGCTAAAGATAACCTAGAACAACAGTGACCACAGTGGGGAACTTTTAACCATCTTAGATAAGCTTATCCATCTACCAGGTGCCCCAGAGAAAAAGGAGTCCCAGCCAGGCACTTACTATTAAGAGTCAAAGGAAAATACTTTTCTTCCTCTTTAGTTTCTGGGTATGAGGATGAGACATGCTGGGACACCCCTACTCACTCCAGAGCCTGAAGACGGCATCCTGGGAAAGCTGGCTGAAGCCAACAGAGAGCCCTACCAAAGTCAGTTCCCCCAGATCTCTGTCTATGGTGCCTGGTCAAGAGAGAAGCATAAATTCCCTTCCTTTCCAAATTTAGGCTGTCACATCACAATTAAGTCTTTGAATTGTGACTTATGAATATGCTTTCCGGTACCCACTGAATGTGATTCTTTCTTTATAAGGGACAACCGTTGCCTTCTTTTCTGTCTCACTTTGTGCACTGAGAATTTGACTTGGCAACCGTCAAGTTGGAGACCCCAGGGAAGGGTTAAGCCAAGGGACCCTAGACCTTTGGTCAATCTTTACTTTGATTAATCAGCTTGGATATTGTCCCAAGTGGTCACAGATCAGGTTTCTCATCATGATATTTGCTTTATGACTTTTTTTTTAAGATTTTATTTAATTATTTTTAAAAAGAGGGGAAGAGAGAGAGGTAGAGAGGGAGAGAGACGTCAATGTATGGTTGCTTTTCACTTGCCTCCAGCCACAGGCCTGACTGGAGACCTGGTTTGCAACCTTGTTATGTGCCCTGGCTAGAGAATCAAACCTGCAACCTTTGGGTTCACAGGCCGGCACCTTTCCACTGTGCTACCAGCCAGGGGTTTGCCTTATGACTTTTTAAGTTTCTCCAAACTGAAGCGAATTACAGGGAGCTGTTTAGGGCACTTGAATGTTGGGGGACAAGCAAGGAATCCCTTTGGCCAGCCAAACTTGGATAATGCTGTAATTAAAATCTTTTTTTCAACCTTGTCAATGTCTATTTTATTCACCTCATTTTTTAATAACCATCTAAAGACTTCCAGCTCACTGAAGCTCTTTCCTCTGCCTCTCTGAACTCTCTTGTTTATTACTGTTTTTATTAGCATATATAAGGTCCATGAGGGAAGAGAAGGCAGCAAATTTAATAAGGCTTCCCAAATTGCTGCTCAATTTTGCGGCAGTAAGATCACTTAGGGTGCTGATTAAAATGGGACTCCCAACCACAGCACATACCATGACTGATAATCAGCATATTGAACAGGTGAATATTCTGGTTATCCTGAAGCCAGTCCCACATGGCATGCATATAAAGCGTATCAGCTGCTTCATCTAAGGTGTGACACTTGACAGTTTTAGGGGGAGTAAGACCATCTCCCTTCTCAGCATAAACAGACCTTCCTTACAGTAGCTTTTATCCCATCCACCAGGATGGCTGTGTGTCTGGATTATATACAACCAACTATGTTTATTCCATGCTGAGCTGTGTGGCCTGTAATGGCCCAAACATGCTCTTCTACTGCACAGCATTCAATAACAAAGACACTCACTTCGCCTAAATGAGTCACCTTCACAGTCCATTTTAGTAAGGATTTTTTAGGAAGCTGATGATACCAATCCACAAAACGAGAAAATTCCTTTATACCATACTTCCTGGTTTCAATAATTTCTTGTTTTGTCTTCTCCAATACAGACAGCCTTCCCAGTGCTAGAGGGCTTAGAAGTACTCATTGTTGTCCAGGATAATTTTTTCCTTTTGGGCAGCTTTGAGTCTAGTGGTCAAACTCAGACCGACCAAAATCTGAGCTTGGTCTAGCATCAAGATCTGGCCCAATATTCTTTTAATTTTATTTTAGCCATTACAGGTCAGGATAACTAAGAGATTGTACATTTTGCATTGTTCTTATTCGTTGGCTTTTCCTTATGCATCCACTGAACCAATTACCTAGGATCCATCTCTAAATGCCATTGGTAACTTTTACCTTTAGTAACTGATCACTGCATAGTTGCTACTCCATACCATAGGTCACCATGTAGCCACCCAGGGACCAAAGGGTCCTCATCCTCTGCTCCATTCTTTTTTCTTTTCCCAAACCATGTTTCCTTGAGCCAGGGCTATTCTAGTAAAGCCCACTCCTGACACCAAAAAGTGACTTTTTCTCACAACAATCAGCTCCCCAATCCTCTGACACCAACTAAGTATCTTATAATTTAATTCAATTCTGACCCCTAACACCCCAGAAAGAGTATCAGAGTCCACAGGTATAAAGGCTCAGTCCCATAAGACCACCCTCACTTCAGACGCCAGTTGCCAATATCAAGTCCCCAGGTTACCACACTTCCATCCAACTTGACTACAGTCAGGGGTTCCCACAAATCTCAACCTTCCATTTCAATACTTTGCTAGATTTACTCACAAGACTTAGAAAATATTATATTTACTATTACATTTTATTATAAAGAATACAAATAAATAGCCAGTTGAAGAGGTACATACAGCAAGTTCTAGAAGGGTCCTAATTGCAGGGATCTCTGTCCCTAACGCAGCTGAGGTATGCCACTCCACCGTATTTGGATGTATTTGCTAATTCAGAAGCTGCCTGAAGCCCATGACTGAGAGCTTTTGATGGCAGTTTCACTATGTAGGCATGATTGTGGCCACTGGAGATCAACTCAGTCTCTACCCTGTCTCCTTTCCCCAGGAGGTGGAGAATAGGGATGAAATTTTCAAGTTTCTAGTGAAGACTTGGTGTTTCTGTTGAGCAGCCCTCATCTTGAAGTCATCTAAGGGGCCACCAAGAGTCACCTCATTAGAACAAAAGATGGTCCTATCACCCTTATCACTCAGGACATACCAAAGATTTCAGAAGTTCTTAACCAGAAACCCAGGGACAAAGATTGAACATCTTCCTTATTAGACTACACAGAGAGACCAACAAAGGAAGCTGAGAGGAGAGAGAGATGAAGAAGGAAAAAAATTAGGAGAGGATAGTGGCCTGAAGCCCAGTGAAGAAGAGGTTTCAGGAAAAGGGGGTGACTGCTATGTTAAAAACTACTAGTAGCACAGGAAGGTCAAAGATAAATGGTTACTGGATTGAACAATGGGCACATGATATGTGACCTTTGTAAGGGTCATTTTCTGGAGAAGAGATGCAAATTTGCTTGGCACAGGTTCAAGAGAGAACAGGAGGAGAAAAACTAGAGCCCATGTTGCCCCTAAAGGAAAATGCAGAAGCCAGAGAGGTTTGTTTATTTTCACTTTTAGATAGGAGATATTATCAGCATGTTGTTTTGCTGTTGGGAGTAACCTCGTCAAGGAAGAGGGGTTGGTAATTCAGAAGAGAAAATGAAAAGTGGCTGGCACTTGGGCCCTGGGCAGAGGGAACGAAATGCAGAGGTTTTACCTAGGGCCTGAGATAAGCATCTGTAGTAACGGAAGGGGGTGCACCGATACAGGCAGGCAGGGCGGGTATGCTGACAGGAGCTTGGATACGTCTCTTCAAAATGCTTTTATTTTCTCAGATGGCAAGGAAGACTGTTAGCTGCACTATATACAGGAAATGTATCTAGGAAGGAGTATTGGGAGTTTAAAGAGAGAAAAAAGATTAAATTCTTTTACAGGGATTCTCAACCTTGGCACTAGAGACATCTGGGGCAGGATAACACTTTGTTGGGGGGCCCGGGAGGGCTGTGTGTGCATGACAGGATGTTGAGGGGCACCGCTGATTTCTACCCACAAGATGCTGGTAGCACTCTGTCCCGCAGGGTGTGGCCACAAAACCATCTCCAGATACTGCCCATGTTCCCTGGACAGCCACTGCCTGTACAAGGAGGTGTAGAGAGTAAATGGGTTAGGGAAACGTAAACAGACCCCCATCATCTTGAGTCTAGATCGAGGTTAATGGTCGTGGATTTCAAATGCACAGCTGCACAGGATCCAAGCAGGCAAGAAGGCACACAACAAAGCCAGCCAGGAGCAGACAGTGGGAGGGATATGCAAGTCAGTGATTATAATCGTCGAATGTAAGTTAGATAAGGAGGAAAAGGGATGTGAAAGTGGGGAGGGACAGTGAAAAACAATGGACCAACAGATGCAGATCCTAGAGAGAGGCAGATGCTTGGGTACAAGGTGTGAGCTGGGAAATGATGATAAGGTAATGGTCAGAGAGAAAGGTGCTTGAGATGCACTTTTTCATAACTGCTCAAGGTTATCACTAATCATAGGCATGCATTATTATGTTTTGTACATACATAAAAGTTATGGCCTTTCTATTACATATGGTAATTCTGAAAAACAGAATTAGCTCCATGATGCGTCAGGAATTGTGTTGCAAGTGTCCCATTATTGGAACTAGCCAAGTGTAAAATTTTTTTTATTTATTATTTTTACAGAGAGGGGAAGAGGCAGAGAGGGAGAGAGACATCCATGTATGGTTGCCTTTCACCTGCCTCCGGCTATGGACCTGGCTGGAGACCTGTCTGGAGACCCGACTTGCAACCTGGTTATGTGCCCTGACTGGGAATCGAACTGGTGACCTTTGGGTTCACAGGCCGGCACCTTATCCACTGTGCCACCAGCCAGGGCCCAAGTGTAAGATTTAAACCTCCTATACAGTTTATCTATTAAAAAATACAGCTTATTAAATCTGTTAATCCAAGTTTTCCATTTTATCTGCTAATAATTTCCTACATCTCAACAAATAACCATTCTATTTGCTAATAGTTATCTATATCTCAATAAATAAGTGAAGGCAGAAGGGATTCCAACTTGCTATATGTTCAAAGGTGGGCACTGGCACTTAGCTTGCTTCTTTGTGACGGAACAAGGCATTTCTCTTTCCCTCAGAAAAGGGGCTACCAAGCTCATGGAAATCAAAGCTGCTCAACATGCCTCTGATTATTAGAATAATGACCACGACATTCAATACCCTTCAGGGAAAATTCAACCTTGTCTTTGATTTCACACTTTTAGCTACTTTGAAATTACATCAATATATATGTGTGGAAAAATCAAATAAGACCATATAGCAACTTTACTTTTAAGCCTGGCTGAAAGAAAAATAAAAGCAAAGTACATTTTCCTTAAGCCGTAACTAATGTTCCATCCTTCTGCCTCTGAAGAAAAATATGTTTTTCTGCTGTTTTATAATAAATCTACAACACCATCATTTTTAGCATGAAATGTTAAGTAATTACTTAGCCAAAAATAGTCACCTTACGGTACAACCATCTAAGTTTATTTTAATAATCCCCAGATACCAACTACCACTGTGTCTGCCCTTTCAGCACAACACTGCGATTATCTGTTGTTTAAAATAGATGTCTTAAGTACGTTATCTAAGTGAACAAAAGCATAAACATTTCAACTATCAAATCATCAGAACTGCTTAGGCAAGCATATATATCTCCTGGCTCCAACATGTCCCTTGCGGAATTTTTTTCCTGTTACATTCTGCCGTTGCAATGTTAGCAGTCCCATGCTGCAATAATTAAATCGATCTTCTTTTTATAATTTAAGTGTTTTTCATTTTTTAAGAAGTAGAGATTTATTTCCAGGTAACGATATATTTTAATACAGTTCAAATACAGGGGGAAACTAAATAAAACAAAATAATTAGTAAATCAGGAATACAATCAATAAATGATACCACAAGGAAGCATACATTGTATTTAGGAAAAAGATTCAAGCCTCCCTAATTGGATTGCATTAGAGAAGGCAAAATGTTAATAATCACATACTTCACTTTATTGATATTTTTCTCATTTTGACCAGAAAACTAAGTCCCCCAAGCCCTATGTTAATTTTCCAAACATGCCTTTGGTTTTGCATAATGAAGAACCAATCCAGGGTTGTGGTCAACTCAGCAACTAGCTAACTGGTTTAGAAATGTCCCTTTTTAGGTCCCATCTTCACATGACACAAGGCCACTGACTCGTTGCTGGCTAACAAAGGTGACATACCAGAGAGGATTACAGAGAAATACAAGAGAAATTGAGTCTGATTCTAGCTTCCTTTGGTGAGATCTTTGGATTGGTATCACGTTCCATTTAATACTGTCCACAGAAGTCCTCTCAACTGTCACACTGACAAGTCGGCCTGTTCTGATGTCCCTAAGTGCCTGCACTGTCACAGATCCAGATAAGAACTGGAGATGAGTGACTGGGTTAACTGATAAAATTGCTAATTAAAGCCCTGTTTTCAACACTCCTGGAAGATTAACCAACTGGGCCAAAGCTTAGAACACAGAGGAAATTTTACTTTTAACAGTGGACAGTGTTTGGTAAACAAAAGGCTTTAACAATTTCAAAGAAAGTCATGCCAAGAAATTTTCAAAGATATTTTTCCCTCTAGAGAGGTATAGAAACAGGACAATTTAGTCAACTCTTCTCCCTTGTGAACACTGTTGCTTGACCAGGAAGCACAGAAGTTGATCAATTGAATATTTATCTATTATTGTGCTGACACAGTGAGAGCAACACAAATACAGCAGTGTGCTTTTCTTTTAAAAAGTTGAATATAATCATTTTCATTTTAAAACTGATGAGAAACAGCAAAATATATATTTCTGATTTTCTCAGATATTGTCATTGACATAATATAATGTAGTGGTTGAGCCAAAAGCCTAGCTTAGGATTCTATGTCTGCCACTTCCTAGCTGGGTGACCTTGAGCTGCTTCCTTAGCTGCTCTGTGCCTCAGTTGTCCCACCTGAAAAACTGGAATGATCAGAACAGAGCCTCATAGCAAGGGTTAAATGAATTAAATCTACCATGGGTTTGGAAGGGTATGAGCTGCATAATCACATGGTAAGTGTGTGATGTTAT
Source organism: Noctilio leporinus (assembly GCA_004026585.1). Lineage (NCBI taxonomy): Eukaryota > Metazoa > Chordata > Mammalia > Chiroptera > Noctilionidae > Noctilio > Noctilio leporinus. Next base: position 52,890 of record PVIW01005659.1, read on the forward strand.
TATTATTATGAGGCCATAAACAAAAATACCTTTAAATGACTGAACAGAAGATTCAACGCTACGGTGTGTAATGAAACAGCTTGTCCGAGCCTTTCAGCATCGACCCACACTTGACCACACTTTGACCACTGAATCTTTTTCCATAAAGGGACCTACGCTATTGCATACCAAGAACATCTTCACCCGTCAAATGAATTTCTTATATGATCTGACTGTCCCACTTCCTGTTCTCATGCTCATCAGCTGGAAGTCCGCCACTCCTGACCTCCTTGGCCCATCGGTTCATCCTCCTCCTCTTGCGCCAGCTCCCATGCTACAGCCACCAAGTGCCTAACCCCAAAGACAGTGTCACTCACTCTGCTAGGACAAGTCCATGTAGAATGACCTCTTGTGGCCTATACTTTTAACTTATTTTAAAAATGTGGCCCTGGCTGGTGGCACAGTGGATAAGGTGCCGGCCTGCGAACCCAAAGGTCGCAGGTTCGATTCCCCTGCCAGGGCACATAACCAGGTTGCAAACCAGGTCTCCAGTCAGGTCTGTGGCTGGAGGCAGGTGAAACGCAACCGTACATTGATGTCTCTCTCCCTCTCTGCCTCTCTCCCTTCCCCTCTTTCTAAAATAATGAAATAAAATCTTAAAGAAAGAATCTCCCTAAATTAAAAAAAAAAAAAAAAAAAAAATGTGGATTTGTTTTTCTCTGAAGGTATCTGCTTTCCCAGGAAGTCAGCCCCTCCAGCAGCAGGCATGTGGCATGTGGCATGTGGCATGTGGCATGTGGCATGCGGATAGGTGGGGAAGGGAAGGGGGCACGTGGACGGGCAGGAGAGTGGAACACAAGGAGGAGACAGCCTCGCTGTGCTCGCCCTTGCCTGCTGCCCGGAGAGTGAACAGCCATTAAAACGGGACCGTCTCTGATATCACCTCTAACATGGCTGCAGACAGGGCTCTTGCAGTTCAAACGTGGGGTATTTAGACTGTGTTAAAACATGAGGCTCCGGTAACATCAAAGGCCCCTCGTGGGTGGTGTGGGCCAGCAGGAGGTCACCGGTGCCCTCCACGGTAATAGGTGTGGAGACACTGTGTACCTGCAAAATAGCGGTGTTTGCTTTTTTTCTGCTGATAAATGTGGCGCTGGGAGAGGATCTGCCTGTGTGCCTGAGGAATGATCTACTGTGGAAAGTTTAAAGGCAAACAGGTATCAGGTTAGGGTTACTGGGGGCAACTTTGTGAACGGAGATGTCCTTTGTTCCCAGAGAATGGACTCCTTAAATTGGCGGTGCGGTGACAGGCATTGATAAGAACGGCTTCCTGCCTGCCCACCAGATTTAAAGTGAAGGCCATATAATTCTGGCGATAGGTAATTTAGATGACATCAAGGAAGGACACAGAACAAGAGCATAGATTAACCTCATTTTGTTTTTTCATACTTAAATATCTTTATCTTACATTAGTTCCACAACACTCACCCGATATGGTTTTTTTCCATCGCAAAAGCATAAAATTGAGATAAGAACACTTTGCATCACGTCTACTAACCTATAGGTCAGTCTCTCAGAAATAATTTCTTTATTTGCCATTTATTTTTATTATGTTTATTTATTATAAATAAATCTACCTACCCATAATAGTTCCTAAGAGCTTTAAGCAAGATATTCTGAAAGTCCTTAAGATTAGGACTTTATTCCATGAAGGAGACTTTATCCAGAGTGAACAGCAGTATTGTATCCATGGAAGATGGATAATCAATCAATATTTGGCTTCCAACATATAGGGCAATAAAATTGCAGCCAGAAAACTAAACCAAGTGGAGATGATAGAGGTGTTTCTAGAGAATTAGTTGGGCGGGGCAGGAGGGCTGCCTCCACCTACCATGGCATAGGCTCGGGGTCATCATCGCTCTCTCTGAGGCATGTTCATTAGGGACATCACTTGATGGAGCTTGTTGTCTAACTCTCAGGCCCTCCTGCACCAAACAGTCTCTCTGGAGCTTATGAGTGACCTTGAAATTGTTGCTTATCAATTGGAACTACCCTGGTCATTTAAGAATTCAGGGAAGCACTCTTTCCTACTTTCTCTTCATCCCACCAGCACCTAGCCCAACCCCATTTATGAGGAAGAAACTTAATTATCATCATTAGTTGATGTCGAAATGGGGTCTCCACTTGGTGGGAAGGAAAAAGAGAGTATAAGGTAAACCTCACCCTCCTTGAGTACAATCCCTCTGCATCTTCTCAGTAGACTAAATGCATAGACAGACATTTCATTTCTCACCGTGTGTTATGTATTTGTAGGGGAGGGGGTCATTTTCTGCTAGACCCCGGTCCAATTTCCATTGCAAGTTTTGCCCTCCAGAAGTAAACATCATGGTCAGGATGTCTGCCCGGCATCCTTCGTGCCCAACAAAGAAGTGGCTTCCAATGCACTGGGAGTGCCCTGGCGAGGTGATGAGCACCCCAGTGGCTGAAAACTCATGAACCATGGGGTCTTTAACCACAAGGCAGGGTTTCAAACCACTTAATTGAATGATAAGTCCCTCAAACAGCCCTCACTTAAGATTTCTGGGTTTAGATGAAAGGCCAGAAGTCCCTGTAATTGCTCCCCTCTAGCGCCCTTTTCCTAAACACAGCTCACAGCCCTGGCAACAATTTTCAACAGAATGACCAACCTGAACATGGGAGGATGGAGCAGGCATCTACTAATTGATAGAGGGGAAAAAAAGACATAGAGGTTTTTGTTTCCATTTCTTTTTCTTTGTAGTTACAAAAAAAAAAAAAAAAAACCAAGATTTCAAAACAATTACAGTTCTTAAGACCTCAATGAATTTAATCTCCTTCCATCTTTCATTGGCTTCCAAGGTTTAATTCCCTGTGGGAACTTTGTTGAAGCCCATTTCACCTGTGAAATTCAGCAAGCACATACAATGGGCTAAAGATAGTGTGTTCAATAAATGGTGCTGGGAAAATTGGACAGATCCATGCAGAAAAATAAAACTAGGCCACTTATTTACATCACACACAAGAATCAGTTCAAAATGGTCAAAGACTTAAATGTTAGACCTGAAACCATAAAAATCCTAGAAGAAAACATAGGCTACAAAATCTCAGACACTGCTTGTAGCAATATTTTATCAGATATACCTCCCCAGGCAAGGGAAACAAAAGAAAAACATAAATAAATGGGACTACATTAAACTGAAAAGTTTTTATACAGCAAAGAAATTACCGACAAAATAAAAAACAACCCACAAAATGGGAGAACATATTCACCAATACATGTGATAAGGGGTTAATATTCAAAATTTATAAAGTACTTACAAAACTCAACACCAAAACAAGCAAACAACAACAACAAAAAAGTTTAAAAATGGGCAAAAGGTCTGAATAGACATTTCTCCAAAGAGGGAATATAGATGCCAATATATATATCACAAGACACTCCGTGTCACTAATCATCAGAGAAGTGCAAATGAAAATCACAATGAGATATCACCTTATACCTGTCAGAATGGCGATCATCAATAAATCAAGAAACAAAAAGTGCTGGTGAGAATGTGGAGAAAGGGGAACCTTTTGCACTCTTGGTGAAAATGCAGATTTGTACAGCCACTGTGGAAAGCCTATGAAGATACCACAAAAAAATTTAAAATGGATCTGCCTTTCAACCCAGCTATCCTACCTCTGGGAATGTAGCTGAAGGAACTCAAAACACTAACTCAAAAGAACATAAACACCCCCATGTTCATTGCAGAGTTATTTACAATGGCCAAGATATGGAAGCAGGCCAAATGTCCATCAGTACATGAATGGAAAAAAACATGGGACATTTACACAATGGAATACTACTCAGTTGTAAAAAGAAGAAAATTTTACCCTTTGCAACAGAATGGATGAACCTGGAAAACATCCTACTAAGTGAAATAAGCCAGTCAGAGAAAAACAAATACCATATGATTTGGAATCTAACGAACAAAGTGAACTAACATGGAAAATAGAGACAGACTCATAGATGGAGAGCAGAATGTTAGTGGTCGTGGGGAGGATGAATTGAACAAAAAGAAAAAGGACTCATGGACATAGACAACAGCGTGGTGATTGCTGGAGGGAGAGGGTAATTAGGGACTAAGTTGTAATGGAAAAAATAAAACAAAGATTAAATTTTAAAAAGAGAAAAAGAACCTTAATTTCTTTCACATTCACTTTTTCCTCTCGGCTATCTTCTAATATGCTGTATTTTCTAATCCACTTTTTTTGTTATTATATTACATTTTTTCCTGTCTTCTCTCCCCTTCCCCACCCTGCTTATTGCCCCCACACAGTCAATCCCACATGTTGTCCATGTTCATGGGTCATCCTTGACTAAACTGTTCCCCTTGTTCACCTCCTTCACCCCCTTCCCTCTCCCCCTCCCCTCTGCACACTGAAAGTCTGTTCCTTATATTCATGTCTCTGATTCTGTTTTGTTTGCTTGTTTGTTTGTTCATTAGTCTCTTGTATTAAGTGAGAACATGTAGCATTTAATTTTTGCTGCCTGGCTTATCTCACTAAGCATGGTACTCTCCAGTTCCAACTATGCTATTGCAAATGGTAGTTCTTTCTTTCTGCTGCTGCTTAGAACTCCACTGTGTAAATGTACCACAGTTTTTTGATCCATTCATCCACTGAAGGCACTTAGGCTGTCCCCATCTAATCCACTTTCTCTCAGCATCCTCAGAGCAAGCCTCCATCTGGTCAATTTCTTCCATGCCCTGTTTCCTACTCCATGCAGCTCCTCCAATGCCAATACCTCAACTGCCGGTTGATCCCTCCCACTCTGTTCTCTGGAAATCCTGTTCAATCAGGAACAAAGTCCTAATGTTCGAGGGCCTTGGGCTTTTATTTGATTGGTCCTTCCACCTCTGCTTTTAAATGTAACCAGCCACTATCTGAGAATACCACCATCTGGGGTTCCCACAAAGCCAATAGCTACATACCCAGTATCAAATACCCGACTCCACCCCAGGCTCATGATAAAAATTCCCCTTTCCCTCATTCCCATTTCCATCAAATATAGCTCTCCGAACATTCTCATATCCTTCTATTATATCTGCCACTTGCTCATAGGCCTTCTTTCTAGCTGCCATCACTTACCATTTCTCAGTTCCTTCAACATCCAGACTAATGATGATTCCAATGCCCCATTGTCTTATTTCTCAACTTCCTCAATTCTGAATTCTTTTCTTCCAACTAAGCACAACCCCATGTTGGGCCACAGAAATTGGTAGAATGTGGCTATGCAAGGATTAGGGAAAGGACTGTCTTCTAAGAAGTGAGAGCTGGAGGACAAGGAGGTATAAGTGTGATTAGTATTTTGTGGAAATTGGAACAATACAGTTTGCCTAAATTATATAGGAGGTGGAACTAAGGGGAGATAAGAATCAAAGAGACTGGCCAGCTGTTTATATTTACATGTCTTATCTTTATTACTTGACTATAAACTTCTTGAGGGCAGAATCATCACTTCTATATTATCTAGTAGAATATTAATAAGTGTATTCTAAAAACGTGACCATTTGTTGTCTAGGAAAAAACATACTATAAATTAGAGATTCTCTATAAGACCTATTTTTCTAGTTATCACCAGTTTACACAATACCCTGTGCTTTCAATGGAAAGTAGATAAGACATTCTCTACAAGACCTATTTTTAAGATTAGAGAGTATACCCACTAGTCTACTCTTTAGTTAGAAATTATTAAACTTCCAAAGCCTTTTACTATTCATAAATCAGGATCATTACTCTGCATAATACAACCTACCCCTTACTAGTCACAAATGTGGTCTGTTCCTATTTTAATATCTCACCAATCAAGATGTGTTGCTTTACAATATTTTTCCTGATACATCTTCTCAGAAAAGAGAAACAAAAGAAAAAATAAATAAATGAAACTATAGCAAACTAAGAAGTTTTTGCAAAGGAAACCATAAAAAAAATGAAAAGGTGACCTACTAAATAGAAGATATTCACCAAGGATACATCCAATACTGGATGAATAGCCAAATTTTATAAAGAACTCTACCAAATACTGAAAAAATAATAATAATAATAATCCAATAAAAAAGTGGGCAAAGATCCAAACAGACTCTTCTCCAAAGAGGACATACAGGTGGCCAATAGGCATGTGAAAAGATGTTAAATGTCACTAATCATCAGAGAGATGCAAATTAAAACCACAGTGAGATATCACCTTGTACCTATAAGAATGGCTGTCATTGATAAATTAACAAACCAGTGTTGGAAAAGATGTGGAGAAAAGGCAACCGTAGTAACTATTGGTGGGAATGCAGATAGGTGCAGTTGTATGGAAAACAGTATGCAATTTCCTCAAAAAGACTAAAAATGGAACTGCCTTTTGATCCAGCAATCCACTGCTAGGATCATACCAGAAGAATCCTGAAACACCAATTCAAAAAAAAAAAAAAACATGCACTCCTATGTTCATAGCAGCACTAGTTACAATAGCCAAATTCTGGAAACAGACTAAGGGCCCATCAGTGGCTGAATGGATCAAAAAACTATGGTACATTTACACAGGGGAGTACACAGAGCAGCAGAAAGAAGTAACTCCCACATTTTGCAATAGCATGGTTGAAAGTGAAGAGTAGTATGGTTAATGAAATCAGCCAGATGGCAAAAGATAATCTCATCTCATACAGGCACCTAATGAACAAAACAAACAAACAAGCACTATAGAACCAGAGACATAGGAACAAGGAACAGACTGACAGTGATCGCATGGGAGTGGGGATGGGGAGAAAGGAGGAAAGAAGGGGAAGTGACTAGTCAAGGAATGAGTTAGTATAAATGAACCATGGACACAGACAACAGGGTGTGGGTTGAATGTGGGAGAAGGGGATGTAGGGGGACAGGAAAGAGCAATGGGGAAAAAAGGGGACAAATGTAATAGAGCAACAATAAATTAATTTTTAAAAAAGAAACATAGCTGGTGGGTACAAAATAGACAGGGGGACATTAAGAATAGTGAAGTAAATGAAGAAGCCAAAGAACTTACATGACCCCTGGACATGAACTAAGGGAACTAAGGGAAGGGGTTAATTGCTGGAGGGAAGGGAAGTACCAGGCAGAGGGGAGCAAAAGGGTTAGCACAATCAATAAAATATACTTAAAATTATTTTTAAGACAAAATAGTTCCTAAACATTAAACCACAGATGACATTCTCACCCTCAAGGATAAATAGATTAGTATCATGCCAGGGTATTTTTTTCTTTCTGTGCTGTACATCTCAGTCCAATTTCTAATATTGTTCCCATTCACACTGCCAAAGTGTTCCAGTGATTCAATTAGGAAACCAAAATGCTTCCCCTTATTCTTCCACACAGCCAATAATTTGTTTTCCCATGGTATTTATTACCAGAGTAAGATAAATGCCTTTCTGGAGATCATAGTTTAGTCATATTACAGAAGTTTTCATCTCAAATAGGTTGCCCAACATTGAAGGGCAAATCATCCTACTGCGAGAAGAATTTCATGTCCCTGTTAGATGTCAGTTGGGTAAACTTCTCATGGAATAATATGCATCAAGCTAACAGAATTTGACAAACTTCCCCTGGGAGATAATACGGTAAGTACAGTGGAAAGAGTGCAGGGCCCAAAATACATGGCTTCTAATAAGTTGAGACAAATGGCTTCGCAAGTAAAAATGTGCTGTGGGTATCACTGAGCAGAAATGTGAAACCATGACTTGGAAAATGAGGAACACATGATTGCTATAGCTCTAGCTCTCATATTTACTATCTCTGAGCTTTCGTACAAGTTATGTGACTATGTCACCCATACACAGAATTTATATTTACCTTAATGAACTGAGAGCCCTTGTTATCAAAGCAGGGGAAGTGGGGAATTTCCTCTCATTCCTCCCTCTGAGACTGTCCTGGCTTCTACTGACAAAGATTAGGCAATCACTCCACTTCCTGCCTCTCGAAGTAACATAGAAAGATCACTTTAGACTAGTTTCCATACTCTGGGCTCCCTAGTGCTCAGCTCTTCATTGGTCCCTCCTCTTTCTTCCCATACTTCATCTTCATCTGTTTCATTGTTCATCTTCTTCTGAAGGATGATCTTAGCGTCAGCTGGGTCCTTCTGATTCATGGGCACATAAAATAGAAGACAGTGGTAATTGTTCTGATTTCTTTCTTGTTATAAGAACTTAACTTTTCATCAAAAGTAGACTACTTAAAGAAAAACAGACTAGTGTTTTTGTCTGTTTCCATAAAATTCATAGTCTGCATGGTTTATTTTAAAGCTCATCCAAAGCTGTCCCATTCTGAAAGAATACCATCTAGTCATCTATTCTGTGGAAGTGCCCGAGTTAACATTGGAGTGTGGGTTTGTGTGGACAATTAGCATCGCTCTAAATGCTTGAGTTAGGTTTTCTTCCCTGAGGCAATCGTTGTTCATAATTAATCGAAATAAATCTTGAAAACCTGTTTTAGTAAGTGAGCTTTTGTTATTGATTATTTATTAGCTGAGCTCAAGGCATTTTTGTTACTATAAATGCCTCAAAACTAAGGTTCAAATACTTGACACTGTAAAAATGGACTTCCTTCTCACATGATCCTAACTTCTCTTTTTCTACTCACAGCTCTGAGAAATCAATATGATCTCATCTCTTCGACGACTGATACAAGTGCACAGTGGCTTCCAAGCATTAGTTTAAAGGTTAGCCTTAAATTAATCAGCCAGCAATTTGTATGAGTCATTGCCCCTCTTAAACTTAATATCTTGAATGTGGAGCTGTTTCTTTCTCCATAAGCTATATCTTCTTAAATTATCACTGACCTTGAATGACATTATCAACCTTTTAATCCTTCTCAAATATTGTAGTTGATATTACTCCAATCTTTAAGCATCTTACTCAAGATAGGAACGATGCCTTGAGTTGAGTTTAGGTTACATAAAACCCACCTCATCACTCCTAGAATAAAATTTCTTATCATTACCCCCAAAATCCAATACATGTTTCTCTGGCCTCATCTCCTACCATGCACTATTATAACTCCAGTGACACTAGCCTCCTTTCTATTCCCATGGATATGAATGTTTACCTCCTTCTTGCCATGCAAGTCTCGGACAAAATGTTACCTCCTCAAAGAGAATTTCCCTGGCCTCTTGCCAAGTCATTGTCTCATCCCCTGGTTTTATTTTCTTCGGAGTACTCATGTTGTTTACTTATTGATTATCTCTCCCATCCCACACCCACAACACACACAAACACCCACATTGAATGTGATGTATGAGAGTGAGAGCTTCTCTCTCTTGTTCTCAGTTGTTTCCTCGATACTCACTAAACCAAATGGAGGCTCCCTGGGTCCCATTACTCTCCTCCAGGAGGCCCTGTACTTGGCCTTTCCACTAACTCATCACACTTAGAATGAACTACTGGTTCAGGTTCTGTCTACCACCATAGAGTGTAAGATGAAAAAGAACATGAAATATATCTGGCCTGTTCACCACTTATATTTTGTTTCTTCACCACTTATATTTTGTCACCACCCAGCACAGAGACTTAATAAATAACAGGCACTTAATAAATACTTGCGGAAGGAAGAAAGAAGAAAAGAAAAAGAATAAGGCTTCAGGGTGACCGATCCCCACCCCTGCCCCCTGCTATTTGCCTGAAACTGAGGAATTCTCCAGGAAGGGCAGCTTTTGGTATTCAAACCAAGAAGCACCCAGTAAACCCAAGACAAGTAAATTACACTAGCTTTCAGGGAAAGTCATCTCAGACACAGAAATGCCTGCAGATGAAGTATATAAGTCTCCTCTACCTGCTTAACAAAATAGTCTTGTGTGACTTGTATTTTTCTGGTCAAGCAAGGTACTTTTTCATTATCTTGACCACTGCAAGAAAGACTCCAAGTCCTTCTGTGCCCATCAGAATATCGTTCACGCAGTATCCTGATATTCTGATCACTGTTTGAACAGAAATGAGCAGTTGACCTAGAGACAGCCATTTAGAGAAAATCTCATATGAGAACTCAGCTCAGAGGGGGGTAGGGAGCCCCCTAAAGTTGATGATGATTAACAGCACTATCTTTTTTGGGGTAAGGTTTGAACTTGACATTTACAAAGGTCAGGGAGAAATGTTAGGTTCAGTAGCTGCAAAAATTGTAAACAATGTCAACCTCCTGGTGACACACAAAATAAGGATCAATGAGTTTGGGGGTTTCTGAGTCTCAGGGTGTCAGAGCTGTTACAAACTGCATCTTAAAACAGATGGAAGCTTGAATGGTTGGTGGTTAAAACTTTCTTGCTCCCTTATTTCCCAGGGTATTGTTACAGTAAGCCCCATTAAGGTCATCTAAGCACGTCTCTGTTTCTTCCAAGTTAAAAGGACCTAAGAATAATTATTTCCTCAGTCAATGGGATTGATGGGATAAAAAATGAGAATTAAGATCAAAAAGTCAGAAAATAAAATAATAAACCGAGGCATAGACCAAGTCCCTAAGCTATCAAACTATCACAAATCCCTAGTGAGGAGAGATTGGAAGACAAGCAACCCATAGTCCCATGAGTTACGTAGAGCTATCTCTATGACTTATAATACGTGTCTTATTTTTAATAATCACTTGGAGTCTAATTTTACTATTTAAAGAGTTCTTCCAAAGTTTGCTTGTAGTAGAAATATTTGAATTTGAGGGGTAAATGTGGAATATAAGCAGGATGGAAGGATGTTGGGAATAAGTCTATCCATAGCTAATGGGAAGAGAAGATGGGGTTATACAGTTATCATGAACTCCAATATAAATATAAACTAAATATTTTATATTATAATAAATATAAAACACATAAATAGGGGACAAGAATATAAACTATATATTCACTTTTCTTTATTGCTTCCATGACACTTGATGACTTAAAACCTTATCATTATTTCAAAGTACTCCCAGAAATTTCAAGAAGTTTTCTTAGTCAACTCAAAAACCATGAAAGAAAGACAATAGGGAAATAGGCATGAAGAGCATGGATGTATAATGTTACTCTTATAACTATACAAATAACCTACTATTAACCTATAATTATTTAGGTTGCAGAGAATATATTTTTATGAATATGACCAAAGTTTTTGATTTAGCTCTTGGATTCTTTAAATTCACATAAAATTAATAAGGAGGAACAGTAATCTAAGCAAGAAAAGATGTGAGCTACCATGAAAATTTGCCACAGTTTAATAATTTTATTATAAAATATTTGAGACTTAATAGCACATTACATTTTCTTTGAATTTTGCCATATAGATATGATCATTTACTTCCATGACATTCACCATTATACTATCTTCACAAATCAAAGACACCAAATGACTCAAATCAAAACATCAGAATCCAATGCTGGAAAGCATATGGGGAAATGGGGAGTCCTACACACAGCTGGCTAGAGGGTAACTTCATCAGCCATTGGGCAGAGTAATCCAGCAATAGTTAGAAACCAAGTCTGTATATACTCTATAATTCAATAAATTAATTCCTAGGCATATACACTTCAGCAAAATTCCTGTACCAAGTACAAAATACACATAAAATAATACATAGCTCTGGCCAGATAGTTCAATTGGTTAGAGCATTGTCCCCATAATCCAAGGGGGACAATGTGTTCAATCCCTGGTCAGGACACATACAAGAATCAACAAATGAAGGCATAAACAAGTAGAATGACAAATCCCCCCCTCTCCATCTCCCCCTACCCCTTTACCCTCTCCCTCTAAAATCAATTTTTTGGAAGAGGGGGCCTTAACATACCTCTGAGATAAATGCAGAAGTCCATACTTAAGAGTTCCTTAGAGAACTTTTGGTTAACTACCTAGAAGCAGAATCTCATTTCACTTTTCCACCAGCACAACACCCTGCCTGTGATATGAAGCCTCTAGATTCATCAGGAAAGATAAAACCAACCAAATGGGTATCACCAAATCTTCAAACAACCCTGGGGTCCACACTTAGGAAACAGACATGAACCCCTTTTCCACAGCTGTGTGTCTTATTAACCTACCAGAATCCAGAACCGGGGGTTCTGGGCATATTTTAAAATACTGTTATCAATATTTTGTCCATACACATGCACCTTGCTACTGCTACCTGACAAGAGTGCTCAAGTTTCACTGAAAGACCTCCCCAAGCAAAATAGATATTTCTCAAACCAGAGATAAGACAGCATTTTAAACCAGTGGCCTTTTGGGAAAAGTCATTTATTTGTTTGTAGTTCTACTCGTTTAATAAAGATATTCTTAATATGTTAAAAAAAAAAAAAAAAAAACTCAGCTCAAATTTCACCCAAGGAAGTCTTTTCTGACTACTAGAAAGGGCAAGTTGCCCTGTTACACAATTTTATAGGACTCAGAATGTTTTCCTTTTTAACACCACCATTTGCAATGCATATTTATGCATGGAGTTATTTGACAGGTTTCTCTTGCCCCCATTATAAAGGTAAGTTTCATGAGAGCAAGAAGCATAGGGTAGATAAAGTGCTTCCCAGACAAGGTAAAGCTAAAGGAGTTCATCATCACCAATCCATTATTACATGAAATGTTACAGGGACTTATGTATGAAAAAAAGGATTAAAATTATGAACATTAATAAAACAACAAACTCACAACTATCAACAACAGAACCTAAAATATAAAAACAAAAACAAACTAAGCAAACAACCAGAATAGGACCAAAATCATAGGTATGGGGATCATTGGGAAGGTTATCAGTTAGGAAGGGGAAGGGGGTGAAACAAGGAAAGAGTGCAGAGATTTGGACACATAATTGGTGGTTACAAGACAGGCAGGGAGAAGTTAAAAATAATAGAGGAAAGGGTGAAATCAGAGAACTTAGATACACAACCCATGGACATGAACTAAGGAAGGGGGTGGGGCTGTGGGAGGGAATGGAGGTCTTGGGTGGAAGAGAGTAAAGGGAAAAGAATTTGGGACAACTGTAACAGCATAATCAATAAAATACACTTTAAAAAAGAAGCATGTATGTTTTGCTCATCAATGTATCCCCAATTCCTAGCATGGTACCTGTCATACATAGTAAATATTTGTTGAATAAAGGAATAAACCCTAGGATATTACTCTGTCTCATTTCTCAGTAAGTTTACTTTCCAACAAAATTTTCCATAAAAACCCTACTCTACCACATTAAGCATTAGCTGCTCAACTAATGCCACAAAAATTGATCATTAACATCTCAACATCTAGTCTCCCTTTCAACTGAAATAGAATCCCAAGAGTGGGCACCATTGTGGTCTGAATGCTTATGCACCCCCAAAATTTATATTGGAGCCCCACCCACCAATAGGATGATGGTGTTTGGAAGTGGGATCATCTAGAGGGCTAGATGAGGTCATGAGGGTGCAATCCTAATGATGGGATTAGTGTTCTAAGAACAGGAAGAGAGATAACAACTTTTTCTCTCTCCCTCCCTGTTATGTGAGGATATAGGAGAAATGGGCAGCTGCAAACCAGGATGAAAGCTCTCCCTGGGAACCAAATCTGCCAGCATCTTGATCTGGGGCTTCCCAGGTTCTAGAACCATAAGAAATAAATATCTGAGTAAGTCAAAGCAGACCAATCTAAGAGGCAGAAGCAAATAAGAGCTGCCTAAAATGTGCAGACAAAGGAATAAACCCTCAGCAAATGGAAAGGAGGAATCTCCAGGAAGAGTGCAATATGAAATGGAGGCAAGCATCCTATAGACAATGAATTCAAAATAATGATGATAGAGAAGCTCAATGAGCTCAGCCAGTTCAAAGAAAACTACAAACAACTCCAGGGGAACTGTAAAGAACTCCAGGAAAACTACAAAGAAGTCCAAGGAAGCTACAAGGAATTTACTGAGAACTACACCAGCATTAAAAAGGACATAGACACCATCATTAAGAGCCAGGAGGAAATGAAGAATACCATTTCTGAATTGAAGAACACAGTAGAAGGAATCCAAAGCAGGCTAGAGAAAGCAGAGGACTGGATCATTGAACTGGAGGTCAATGTAGAAAAAAATTTGCAGTCAGTGCAACAAAAGGAAAAAAGACTGAAAAGAATGAAGAGGTCTTAAGAGAGCTGCAGGACAACATGAAATGTAATAACATCCGTATTGTAGGGATACCAGAAGGAGAAGAGGGGGAACAAGGGATAGGAAACCTCTCTGAAAAAGTAATGACAGAAAACTTCCCTAACTTGAGGAGAGAAAATGTCAAGAAAATGTCATGCAAACTCAGGAAGCACAGAGGGTCCCAATGAAGATGAACCCAAACAGGCCCACTCCAAGACACATCATCATGAAAATGGCAAATTTCAAACACAAGAAGAGAATCCTAAAAGCAGCAAGAGAGAAACAGCCAATAACATACAAGGGAGCTCCCATAAGGTTATCAGCTGATTTCTCAACAGAAACACTACAAGCCAGAAGGGAATGGCAAAAAATATTTCAAGTAATGGAAAACAAAGGCCTGCAACCAAGAATACTCTACCCAGCAAGGCTCTCATTCAAAAGGGAAGATGAAATAAGGAGTTTCCCAGACAAAAGAAGTATGAAGGAATATATCTCCACCAAACCAGCATTGCAAGAGATGTTAGAGGGTCTGCTTTAAGAAAATGAAGAAATAGAGAGACAGACAGGAACACAGGTACAAAGGTAAATGGATTAAATGCACCGATCAAAAGACATAGGATAGCTGAATGGATAAGAACAAACTTTAACTTATGAATGCTTTAAAGTGATCTTGTTGTAAATAGATTTTACTAAATAAGATACAATTTTGTATATTACTTCTATCTGCATTACTGCAGGTTAAGTTTTCTTAGATTGGAATCATTTCACAATATGGGAAAATCAGGTTACTTGCAATAACTCAGAAAAATCAAATGCAATTAAGGAAGAAGCAAAAAGTAAGAAAATGTGGATGTATTTTACATAGAAGACATGCTATCTTTCTTATTCACTGTTACAAAATATGTGCTTATTTATGGGTGTGTAATATATAGATTTTGTTAGCAATTGATGTTTTAAATAGCAACCATCTGGTCATGGGTGTGTTGTGAAATCAGTCAGTCTTTAGGTTAGAAAAGATTCTGAGAATGAAGAGTAATTTGGATGGAAGTTGCAAACTACTAAACTATATGATTCGTGTCCATAGACAATATATGTTCTCATATTAGCATGTAAATTAGATGGGATTCCTTTCAACTAAATTGTGGAAATACACATTTCCAGTTACAAAGGCTCCCAAACTGGGGATACTTGGGAAAAGGAATTAATGCTATAGTAAACTTTATTATTGAAATGTGAACATACCTAATCTCTACCTCAACAGACCCTTAAATAGTTCAGGGGTTAGTTTAGGACCACATAGGAAGTTAACCATAAGTTCAAAAATAGCTCCAATACTATTCTACAAAATTATTTAAATCCTAGGGACTTTCATTTTTTACCTTAACTTAGTAGACATAAAAATTTCTACTCTGGGGACCAACTGAGCACTGAAAGTGCCATTATTTCTGAAGGCTTCAACTTGTAAAACACATGTAGAGGAAAAACAGGATATTGAAAGAAGTAAGACCTGTGCACAGCCTAAATAAATAAATAAATAAATCCACTATTTAAGATGGAAAACTCCAAAAAGAATAATTTGTAGTTCTAGTAGCTTAAAGTAAAGTTGTATTATTGGATGTAGAAAGATCTAACCCAAAAACCAAATCCATTTTTTACTATAGGTTTGGCACTGTCTCTAGGACAATTTTGACAAAAGTGAGTTCTACAATACACCATTTCTGTGATATATTTCACAAAAATAGCATTCCAGAGTAAAATAAGTATTAAAGAAGAAAAAACTGCTTAATCTTGCTACAATACATCTAAAATACTGTCATTTAACATGTAATAATTATGTAAGCTATTGGCATATTTTAAATTTTCTTGTATTAACTCTTCAAAATCCAGTATGTACTTTAAATATGTGTAAAAATATGTATGGATGTAAATGTATTTTTGCATGTGTTTAGTAATACTGTAATTCATATTACTTAAAAGAGTAATACTTTAAACAAGTGAATTAATGTAGGCATTTTGGAATAATGAAAAGAAAACTTTTTATTAATATGATTTGAGAAGCTGACAAAAAGCAGTAATTAAATAGTGAATTGTCTAGATGTGGAAGGGGGGAAATAAGTACACATTGGTGGTTACAAAATAGACAGGGGGATATTAAGAAGAACAAAGGAAATAGAGAAGCCAAAGAACTTATATGCATGATTCATGGACATGAACTAAGGGGGGCATTGCTGGAGGGAATGGGGTACTGGGTGGGGGTGGGGCAAAAGGAGGAAAATTGGGACAACTGTAATAGCAAAATAAATAGAATATATATTAAATAAATAAAATAAAGAGAACTAACAAGAAGAGAAAGTGCTTCAGTGAGAAAAAAAGAGAGAAAAAGAAAGGAAGAAATGTCTGTTGTTTCAGCCCTTAGTCTACATGCAGGGCATTTGGCTACAGCAGCCCAAGCTGACAACTAACAACATAACAGCGACAGACTCACAGAGGGAGCAGGCTGACTGCTTTCTGGGCGAGAGGGCAGGAGAAGGTGGAGGAGAGCAAAGGGGATAAATAGTGATGGACGGAGACTTAAGGTGGGGCGGCGAACACACAGTACAGTGCGCAGGTGATGTGATGTAGAACTGCGCACCTGTATAATTTTGCTAACTAATGTCTCCACTAAATTCAATAGAAAGGAAAAAATGCCTGTCCCTTGACATTCCAGTGGAACCACGCGAATGGCTTACACAGGTGGAATTCAAAGCCACTTCCTGGCCATGACCTCAGAAGGAAAGGGTACACCCTCACCTTCCTCTCTCCTCCTTTCCCCTTCACAGACAGGAACACAGGCATGGTGGGGAGCAGACAACAGCAAAGCTGAGAACGGAATAGCATCAGGGGACAAACCAGGCTCCTGATGGCTCCAGATGGCTCTGGATGCAAAATTACCATATCTGCCCAGACTATTAGGAGGAAGAGAAGGAAAAATTAAACTTGTTTAAGGCTTCATTGTTTGCAACCTCCATGACAAGCAATTAAACCAATATCTAATCACCATATTCTACTAATTACTACATTCAGTAGGAAGTGTTCCTTGGAAGAGTGAGACAACAAAAATTATCACCTGAATCTCTCCTAACCAATAGAGTTCTGTCCAGAAGAAAGTTCAAAAAGGTAGAAATATAAATAGAAATTCGGGGGCAAAGAAATACAGAGCATCAAGAAAATACGCAATAATTTTTTCAGGGCCTGTCCAAGTCAGCCACATGCTCAGCCGATAGCTGAGATTTGTCATTGAAATACTTGGTCAAAAACACCAACATCCCCATCTTCCCTTCAAGCTCCCATCCTACGTCTCCCTCTTCTACTCTTGTAAAGGCTCTGTGTCCTTTAGAAACCATGTGCCTCCTGCTGTAGTCCGTACGTTTTGCACCCATCCTTCTATACACTCGTTTTCCATATGAGGCATTGATATAGAAAAAAAGTCTTTGATTTAACCCAAATACCGAATCCCCATAAATCCACCCTACCCCATGCCACCACTCATCCCCCTGGAGGTTGTTCAAAGGTGTGTGGTAACTGCTGCCCAGGTACATACAGGGAGTGAGCCCCCCACCCCGTGCGTGGGCAGACATATTGCCAGGTGTCCCAAAGGTTTTCCCTGCATCTGCTCAAATCGAGTGAGAAGTAGCAGTGGCCATCTGTGACTCTCCCTCTGCTTGCTTTGCCTACTCATCTTGCTCACAATACTTCTGTTATTCGCAATTCCAAACCACTTGCTGAGGCATTAAGCAAAAGACAGAGTGTGATTCACTAGAAAACAAGTTTATGCAATTGATGTATCTAGATATTAGAACCCTGGAAAAAACCAATTAGTCTTTTTTACTTCATTGATTTTTTTAAAAAGGGAAAAAACAATCAACAAGACAAGCTATAAAATAATAACCAAAATACATTTGTGTACTTTTTTCTTACTGGTGAATCTTTATATGCCAATGGCAAAAGTTGGGGAACTAAAATAATCATAAATGAAGAGAGAAAAATTAATATGTTTCTAATGATAAATCAAATTAATCTTCTAGCCACAGCACTTTTTTGACTCTATATCAATCATGTTGCTCGTGTACCATGATTTAATGTAGAAAGGAAGCCCAAACATAGCCCCTTCCACCATCACCAACTGGCACAGAATTAGACATTTAACAAGAAATTAATTTATTTAGCTTAAAATGATTGAACTTTCAAGAGCTCCCTACTAAAATTATTATATCTGCATATTACTTTATTTGCATAAAGTAGTTTTATATGATCCCCACAGGGGTGAAGCAGACACCATTGACCTCATGTAAAACTCAGGAGGCTGAGTTTGAGAAAGTAGCATCGTATAGTTTGTTACAGCTGAGAATTCCACCTTCCAAAATTTAGACATGACACTGAGTTCCATGTTTTCCTGTCCTTCGCAGTGCCCATTCTGAAACACAGCCAGGCAGGACAGAGCTTTGCAACAGTGACCTCCCTGCCACACACCATCATTAAGAAACCCAACCCAAATTCTTTGAGAGCACAGAACGTGCACCACAATCACTTATTTGTTTCCAGAAGCTCCCTGGCCAAAGGTCCCTTATCCTTATGTTTCTATACAAATGTTATCTTCTCATTTGGCAGAAAACATGATGATAACAATGACAGAGAGCTCCAGTGCTTAACTGACACTTAATAAATTCTCCGTTTACAGGAATCCAGCCAAATATTCAGCAAGCCCTACAGCTCTCAATATAAATGGTATTTCCTCCATTGCAGAATAAGCTCTCCCTAAAGGATAGGGTTGAAGCTTTGTTGTGCCCTTAAATAAATAGAAAAGCCTAACTTTCCAAAGGTCAGAAAGTTAAGACTGGCAAGCTCCTTGTGTAACATAAATTGTTAACTTTAATAATTATGAGGATTCAGACATATTTTAAATGTTTTAAAAAAAACATAAAAACTGAAACTATTTCTCTTTTATACCTTACTGGTGGGGTCATTTTAAAATATAGGGGGAAAATCACTGAAACAAGGAATTTGTTACCATGTGTATGAAGAAGATAAGTGGCACCCACAACTCAATTCAACACGATAAATGCTACGAGGAGGGGTACATAATTCTACCTTGGAGAAATGACCCTTAAATTTAATCTTAAAGCATGAGTAGGAATTCTTTAAAGCAATAAAGAGGAAGTCTTTTTTGCACAGAATATTTGACATGTACAGAAAGCACAGAAGGAAGATTAAGGAAAATACAGCTTGTTGGCTACCCTGGGACCCAGGCAACTACAGGGAAAATTGCCCAGAACAAGACTGGAAAGGTGAGCAAATATTCGACCCTTCACTGCCAGCTGCCTAGATAGGTTAGGCCCACTTCAAGGTGCACAAACCCTTCCCAGTTCTTCCCTAAACCGGAACAATCACGTAATAAATTATGAGCCCAGAGCCTGAAAGAACAAATTCTGGAGTGATCACTGAGCATTTCTCTACTTTCCAAATGCTTGTGAGGTAGGTAAAATTAGTCCCATTGCCAACAGGTAAATTGAGAGCAAAACAAGTGAAACAACTACACAAATTTATACTACTAGCGACAGAACCAAGAAAACAAACAATAGACTAACACCCAAGTTCAGTGAAGGTTCTATACACCACATGGAAATAATAACTTCTAAAAACAGTAACTTCTAAAAATAATAATTACCAACACTTGTTTTGTTCTAGTCATCTTGAGTGAAATAATTTCAAATTCATTATCTGAATCAATCCCCATAAAAATCCTATAATAACATTTAAGGCTCAGAGAGTTATCCCAAGTTTGTTTACAGTAGGGACTCAGGAAATCTCAGGGTGCTGATCTGTTTGTTAAACCAGTATTCATCCAGGAAAAGCTATAGGTTAATGTTTATGAAGGAATTAAGGTCCCTGAGGGAAGATAGGAAATAAAGTGACTGAACAATAGTTAATGAAGGGACTCTCAAAAATGGATTTTGCTCTTCCCCGCTTCATTGAACTTATGAGAGTCACCCATAGATCTTTGCTTCTTAGAAATTATGAGAATGGGCACACTCCGAATCACATCTGGTTTGGTGCTGGCCAATTTAAATTGATTTTTGCTTAAACACTTAAAAGTTTTAATTGCCCTGGCTGGTAGCTCAGTGGAAAGGCGCTGGCCTGCTAACCCAAAAGTTGTGGTTCGATTCCCAGTCAGGGCGCATAACCAGATTGCAAGCCAAGTTTCTAGCCAGGTCATAGTTGGAGGCAGGTGAAAGGCAACCATCCATTGATTCTCCTCTCCCTCTCCGTCTCCCACCCTTCCCCTCTCTCTAAAAATAATAATAACTAAAATCTTTTTTAAAAGTTTTAATTGCCTCAGTTTATGTTTTAACATTTCCGCTAACAGAAGGAACCAAAGTAGACCCCACCCCGCAAGAGTCCCCAAGAGCAACCTGCGCTCACAGCATCCTTGCTGCCTCTAGAGGTCAGGAGTAATTTCACAGCTTTTGTATTATGAGCTTTCAGGCTTTATTTGAGCATTTCTTTCAACAAACAATTCAGAACCAGCTCTTAATGTAACTAGGTCCAACTTAAAAACCAAACTGCGTTCAACTTAGAAATGGACTGGGTCTGGGTCAGACTAGGACCGATTCAACTCGACTGGGGCCAGCGTGAGGCCTCAGGTGAACAAAATTTTGCTTTAAGGCTAAACAAGTAGGTTAACTCTACCAAAAATAATCTCAAAATACAGAGCCCTGGTGGAGAACTTTTAACTACCTTAGATAACCTTATCCATTCATCAGGTACCCTAGAAAAAAAAAGGGGGAGTCTCAGCCTGGCACTCACTATAAAGGGTAGACAGATCATTATTTAGTCTCCCCTCCAATTTTCTGTTGACTAAAATGAAACCTGCTGAAACACTACTTGCTTTTCTGTTAGCACATAAGACGAAAACATTCTTTCATTCTGGCAAGTACTGCTGAATGCACAGCTAAGGCTATAGGTGCCCAAAAGTCCCTAGATTTTCTTGCTAAGGTGGTTTTTGATCATAGAATTGCCTTATATTCCTAACTGGCTGAGCCATAGCAAATAGCTCCTGCTGGACCTGGATCAATACTTCTGGTGTTATAGCAAATAAGGAAATTAACACATGAGCCACCTGGCTATAACAGGTTGATGTCCCTGCCCCTTCAGGTACATTCTTTGACTTAATTTGATACCAGCTGATTTGGTCCATAGGCCCTGGCTAGGGAGCAGGCTTCAGTTTCTTGGTATTGTCCCCCTCAGGTTGTCATGGTATTCTCCCTCCTATGCTGTGCGCTCTAATGTTTTAATTGCATGTCCACAGCCACCAGCCACACACCAATGGTCTCAAAGTGCTTGGAGAAATGGCAATATGAACAGCAAAAACAGTTCTTCTATGTGGTGGCTGGTGTGGCTCAGTGTACTGAGTGCCAACCTTCGAATCAAAGGGTTACCAGTTCGATTCCCAGTCAGGGCACATGCCTGGGCTACAGGCCAGGCCCCTTAGTTAGGAGCTCAGAGAAGCAACCACATATTACTGTTTCTCTCTCTTTCTTTCTCCCTATCCCCCTCTCTAAAAATAAATATATAAATAAATATTTTTTTTTATTCTTCTGGGAATTAGACTCATAACCTATGTGTTTGACAAGGGCAGAGCAACTTAACTGTGATGGTGACTGAGAGTAGCACTAATGTCAAATCTTTAGCAATCCTTTACATATGAGAGGATGACAAAAGGGAGGAATTGTGACATTAATTAAACAAGGAGCCATTCGACAGAAGTAGCTGTAATACCATAGTAGCCTATGTAAGCAAACCCAAATCTAAGCCTGTAAATGCCTCAAGGTTATGAAATCAAAATGGTAGGGAAAACCAATCACAAACAGTTAACCAGGCTCTAAGCTTTAGCTAATCAATAATTGCCTTACTTGCTTCTGCCTTTTCTCTGTGAAAGCCTCTCCCTCAGCTCCTGTTGGTGGCATGCTCCTACCATTTCTGGCTTTGAAATGCCTGGTTCAATTTTTTTTTTTTCTTTTACTCAAATAAACTCTTAAAGTTAAAAACAAATGTTATTAGGGTTGCAGTTTTACACATATCTTGGTAATTCTTTGACTAGTGTCTCTCTCCTCCCCACAAGACTATAAGATCCATGAAAGCAAAACAGATTTTTCTCCATTATATATTGAATCTCCAGCATCTAGCACATTGAATATCTGTTGAATAAATAGACAGTTCTGAAATTCTACAAATGTTAAAATTATCTGAAGAGTTTGACCATGTTGACTCTCACCTTGTGACTCTGTCTTTGGGCTTTTCTTTTCTCGTTGGCTCAAATAACATTCTTCTAGCTTTTCTCTAACCTTTTCCATTTTTCATCCTTGATTTTTGAAGATGTCCCCTCTTCTACCTGGCCATCACCGTTATCCCCCAGATTTAATCCTTGCTCTTCTCTTACTGCTTTATTTACTCTCACTGCATAACTTCATATGCAACCAAGATTTCCCCTTCTATTAATTCCATTGACTTTTAAATCTACTAGCCAAGACCTCTTGCCAGAGATCCTGATGTACATACCCAAATAGCTACTGGACTATTACATAATTTTCTAGCTCGCACACAACATATTCTGAACTGGACCCCTTTATCTGGCCACCACACCTGTTTTCAGGTATACTTGGGTAGAGAATACCCATTGCCTAAGCCACTAATCTTGGAAAACTCAACCACTGGCTGGCTTCCCATCAACCCCAAGTCTCCATTTCCCATTATTTCCCAAGTTCAATATATTTTTTCCCTCCTAGCTATTCTTGGAACTTATTCTATTCTCCCACTTCCTCCTGGCACTACACTAATTTGGTTTCATCTATTTAATGATCTCCAACATAAATTTCTGAAGTCAGCCTTTCTTTTTTCCAGTCTGCCTTCTACTCCAAT
Organism: Noctilio leporinus; assembly: GCA_004026585.1. NCBI lineage: Eukaryota > Metazoa > Chordata > Mammalia > Chiroptera > Noctilionidae > Noctilio > Noctilio leporinus. The sequence continues at coordinate 75,942 of PVIW01005659.1, forward strand.
GGTCTTCAAATTGCAGTCCCTGGTCTGATGACTGTCTGCACGTTGTTTAGTTCTTGTCCACAAGGAGATAAAGAGCTCGCACTCAAAGGTTGCTAAGCACACTGCTCAGTTCAGCTGACTTTTTTTTTTTTTTTTTTTTTTTGGTCAGTCATTTTTGTCAGTGAAGGAACCAAGGTATTGCTCTGAATGCTGGTTGGCACAAGCTCACCTCTTCGGGGACTTGAAACAATTCCTACACCAATTACTGTCAGCAGAATGGATGCAGCTGCACCATCTCTAAAGAAATCTCATGTTCTAATCTAATCATGTACCCCCAGCTTAAGTATATGGTTCTTACCCCTCTGTGAAATTTGTCCTGCCCCTTTCCCCTAGGCCAAATCAAGAGAGCCCATCCCACTATGTGCTTACAACAGTAGGGATACCCAGCATATGACTTTGCAATTTTACTCACCCATGGCCTGCCATGTTCTATACATTTTAGCTGTATAAGTGATTGAATAAATAGATACACGATTTATACAAGAAAAATCCTGAAGAATCAGATATGGTATAATTTTAGCCCACATTTAATGTAATTTAATGTATTTAATTACATTAAAATATGTTAAGTAAGTGCATATTTAAAAATAAATAGTTTATTGGCTTATTTCAAGATGATTTTAGTTATATGACACACCATATACCTGACGCAGAAAATTTTTTCCATAAGTTTATACAGAAGAAATTCTGACCTACTACTACTACTACTTTTGGCAGTAATTTCTGTAGATAATTTGCTGTCCAAATCAGATTTGGCACTCAAGTCCATTTCTACATCTACTTGGCCCAAAGCTTACTGTACATATCACTTGAAACCCAGTTTTTCAAGAAATTATGATGTTGTAAAATTATATGAGCATGCATTTTAATCCCTTGATAGGTAAGTATGTGTAATTATGTGTGCTCTACTTGTGGAGAAGCAAGAAATGTGATTTATGTAAAACACACACCCATCAAAACCTAAAAACAAATACAGCCAACCATCCTGTGCATTGAGTAATGTGAATATTCTCAAAACAACCGCTTAGAAATGTGCTGCTCTGCCTTGTTTATAGCTGCAGTTGCTTATTAGATTATATATCAAAAGAAACAATATCTGTTCCATGCTTCCCTCCCCCCACCCTTATACCTCCACTTTCTACTTCAGACCCAGAAGTGACAATCCAGCTTGGCTTCTTTGACAGCATGTTGGCCTGTTCAGTGGGGAATGTGTTTCTGGGATAAGTAATACAGGTTGACATGAGGAAGCTGCATTGCTTTCTAGCTCCTCACAAATAAAATCTTTGCAAATGGTCTTGTGATTTGTTTGAAAGCTTGCAGATGTCCTCATCGTCGAATGCCTTTTTATACTTGTCTCGGTGGAGGAATGCATTATTTAATGTTTCTGGTTTAGGATAATTTACTATTTTTTCATTCCCTGGGGCTCTACTCATCTCCAAAACCATGTAAACAAGAATTAACTATTTTATTGCTTATTGATCCACTGTAGTTCTTGAATTCTCAGTCCCATTTCCTTCTTATTTTGAGAGTTTAGAAACCAGGATGCGTCTGAAAGTCAATATGTACATAAACATAGCAGTTTTTATTCCTCCAGAAGGTAGTTGTTATACCAGTGATGCCTCTAATAAGCAATAACGTCTTAAATTTGATGCAGCAAATAATAGGTAATTTAAAAACAAGTACACTAAGATCAAGTAACTAATTTTTCAGTTACTTGAAAGCATGAAAGCATTCAAGTTTCTGTTCAATAATACCATATTGATTTCCACTAAAGCAATACATGGAATTCAATTCATGAGAGTGGGTTCTTCGGGAGTAAGCATATGCTTTCTTCCGGGGACCATATACCCTAGAACATGCCTGGCTCTAAAATGGTCTCCGCTGAGTGGACGAGTGAAGGACAGTGACTGCCCTGGCCAAGCACTGAGGCTCCTGAACTCCCCAGCCCCACCTCTAAACAAGGACCCAACAAAACTGCGAGGCTTTCAGAATCTCACAAAACACTCCTTTGAATTGTTGAGAAGGTCCCCCGATGTCATGTGGTCTTAGAGTCATTACTAGGATTCAAGTTTGTGGGAGAAAAGGAGAAATCAAGAGACTTTCCTTTATAAGCCCTACATATCTGTTTCATAGATCCAGGAACAGGAGAGCAGGCAGTGTTGCTTTTCTCTTTACATTTTCCATTTCTATATACTTTCAAAGGAACTGAGAAAGAGCTTTATCAGGTAACTTTGAGGTGCTGAACCCTGTCATAGACGTGATTGGTCTAGGTTTTCGCAGCGACTGCGCAACAGACCAGGACTAGGCCATACCTGCAACTCCCAGGCCACCAGCACCTCCACCAGATCAGTTCTGCCCGGGGAAAGCATCACCTGCGTGGGCCCAGGGCTGCAAAGCCCACCCGCTCAGTAGCTGGTCCACTGTGATGTGATGCTCCACACGGATTCTCCCTACAGCTCAAACCAGTTAGCGCCTTCACTCTCCGCTTCCGTAGGATAATTACTTGCATCATCAAAGGGGCAGGATAAGTCCTATTTGCTGTCAACTCACCTTAAAATTCCTTTCCTTATTTTAACAAGGTGCCCCTTCTTCTCCCCATGGGTTTTACTTGCCATTTTTCTAGGGCCGGCTGAATCCACCTCTGAGATTTTTTTATATGGTAAAATCTTGGGAGGGGGGTGGTTATGTTTCATTTCTATTAGCTTCTTGTGCAATGATAATCCCTTTTATCGATGCAGCTTTTAGTCTTATTTTCTAGCCCTCTTTTGCATTTTATATTTTATCTTCAATGATCCTGGATTATAACGTAATTGAGTCACTCAAAATTTTTAAAAATAAAACTCCTGAATGTTCTGGGGTAGCCATTTGTTTTCATACTTTCGATTTCGTCTCCTGAGCCTTCTCCCTTGAATTTATACCCAAGTATCGCCTTTCTTTTCAACATTTTCTCTGCTTTAATTGGGTAATCATCATTGTAAGTTTTACTTTTCTGGGTCTCACTTGATTTCCAATTACAATCTAACTGAATTATGATGCCTATCAGTCCGTTAAGTAGTCCCTTATGTCTACATCGCTGATCATTTCCTCGGTGTTACTCAAAAGACAGACATAAATCATTTCCTTTCTTGTTTGTGCCTTTAAAGTCCATATTGGGTAACCCACCAGGCCCTACCATGTACACAAACGTGGAGTTAAATGGATTTCTTCTAACGTCCTGTGGGCCAATTTACGTCCAAGTGGGTGAACATGTCCACAGCTCCTCATTTATCCTTTTCAGAAACCCTGCCCCTGTTTTCCTGATGGCCCTGACAGCATCAGCCACACTCCTCCTGTCAGCTTACCCTGTGCCTAAGTTTAACATTGAGTTACTTAACAACAAGACTACAGCTCCGTAAAGGCCTTCTCACTCTCAATTACTCCCAGGAGTCCCATCTTGTTACATAGGTGTGGGGGAAGCACACGCACATAGGAAAGTGGAGATATATCTGAAACAGTGTAAGCTTTCATCAAGTTCTACATAGAGATGGAAGTTCTGAATTGCCTGAAAACAGTCTCTTCTAAGGAGATGGCTCTGGATGAGAATTAGGAAACCTGGGTAGCACTTCTGCCTCCACCCTCAATTGCTACATGACTTTGAGGCAGTTTCTTGACATCAGTATCTTTCTCTGAAAATATGATGCTATGAAGGTTAATAATTTACTCAGCAACCATCTCCTCAGAGACTGTGCACAATAAACTTGAGCCATCCATAGACCACATCATCCACATTCTAAAAAATGAGATTGAATGAATACATTTGAACTGTGTGTGGGGTTTTTTAAGATTTTTATTTATTATTCTTAGAGAGAGGGAAGGGAGAGAGGCAGAGAGGGACAGAGATATCCATGTATGGTTGCCTTTCACCTGCCTCCAGCTACTGACCTGGCTGGAGACCTGACTTGCAACCTGGTTATGTGCCCTGGCTGGGAATCAAACCAGCGACCTTCAGGTTCGCAGGTGGACACCTTAACCACTGTGCCACCAACCAGGGCTGAACCAGGTGTTTTTCAATGTTGAGACCTAGTGACACCAGGCACATTTAGTTACACAAAATTAAGGAGACATTAAGGAAAATGAAAAAAGAGATTACATACATCTCCAAAAGCCAAATGACTAGGAGGATGGCAGGTATATGGAGGATTTCGAACACATGAGCAACCCAAAAACTTACATTAGAAGTTTTTTTTATTTGAATCAGCTTAACTGTAGTGTTTCAACAAGCTTAAAATAAAACAACCCTGATAGTAGAAGTAGTTCTTTCTTCCTCTAGTTCCCAATTAAACAGGCTTAATTATTGGTCAAATTGATATAAAGAATTTAGCAGTGTTCTTGGTGGTTTGAAAATTTGCTAATGCATACCTTTCCTAAGGTAGGGAAATAACTGTATTTGTTTTAATGCTATAATTAAGATCTGGTGTTATATCATGTTATATCAACTGAATACTTAAATATAGAAAGTACTAATATTTGAAAAACTTAAAAGTAGTATTCAGACATTACATACTCATAGATAAGTAAGTGTTGAATGTGTTTTTTCCCTATACATTGATGTACAAGACCTCAAAACAGAACATGAATAGGGACATAAAAATCTAGAGAATATGCTTTTTTACCTCTTTTAAGGCATAATTGAGAAGTAAAATTGTGTCTATTTAAGGTATACCATGTACTGATTTGATATACGTATACATTTTGGAATGATTCCCACAAGCAAGTTCATTAACACATCCATCATCTCCCATAGTTACTTTGGGGGAACAGGAGGTATGAAAACACTGAAGATCCACTCTGAGCAAATTTCAGGTCCACAAAGCAGTTTTATTAACTGTCGTCACCATGCTGTACATTAGATCCCCAAAACTTACTTATTTCGTAAGATCAAAGTTTGTAGCCTTGACTATCATCTCCCCATTTCTCCATACCTGAGCCCCTGGTCACCAGCATTCTACTCTCCATTTCTATGAGTTCAAAGTTTTTGAAGTCCATTTATAAGTAAGATCATACAATAGTGATGACCATTCTTCCCTCACTACATTCCCACACACACATATAAGGGCATTGAAAAAAAAACTGTAACAAAGTTCTAAAATAGAATGAATTCTGATGATGAAACCATGTCATTGAAGTTGTACAAGTGATAGTATTGACAGTTAACATTTATTTTATACCTCCAAGGGACCTAAGCATCTTCAGTACACACAGGACCAGGTCTCACTAAAGACCGAGATGATTTCATACTGTCAATCATTAGACGCTCCCCACCACCAGATCCTAGAATTGAACCACTGGAAAAGCTTAGAATTATCTTTGGATTTTGGCCACAAGGGCATAAGATGACAACCAGGTTACTCTTATGTGATAGTACCTCTGGGGAGCTAAAATATTGCTACTCTGGGAACGAAGTTATGGGATGGAACAAGGTCTGTGAGGGTTGGGGATGAGTTAAGCAGGGTAGACACAGAAATATGAGTTATGTAAGTTTGACTATTTTAAGTTTTCTCTTTCCTTTGCTTTCTTTCTCCCTTATTTTTAAGATTTTATTTATCATTTTTAGAGAGAGGGGTGGGGAGAGAGGCAGAGAGAGAGAGAGAGACATCCATGTATGGTTGCCTTTCTCCTGCCTCCAGCTCCAGACCTGGCTGGAGACCTAGCTTGTAACCTGGTTATGTTGCCCTGACTGGGAATCGAACCAGTGACTTTTGGGTTTGTAGGCCGGTGCCTTATCCACTGTGCCACCAGCCAGCGTTTGCTTTTTTTTTTTTTTTCCTTCCTAAATTTTTGTTAAAATTTGAGCCTGACTATGGTAGGCTACAGGAAAATCCAGCAGAAGGGCTGTGCTCTAGATTTGAGTCAGAGCTTTAAGGGAGAGGCTGCAAACCAGGGGATCAAAGGAGGACCGTGGCTAGGGCTCAGGGGAAGAGGTCCTAGGAGGTGGCACATGGGGCTGAAAGAGCCAGCAAGACCCAGGCCCCTCCCTTCCAAAAGTCATCAAGTCTCCTCTAAAACTTACATATAATGCAAGCAATTTTCTTAAATATCTGATTTTTTTCTTTTTCTTTTCTTTTGTATTTTATTATTGTTCAATTATAGTTGTCCCAATTTTTCCCCCATTGCTCTCCCCTCCCAGCCCATCCCCACTCCTTCCCATAGTCAATTCCCACCATGTCGCCCATGTCCATGGGTCCTCCTCTATACTTGTTCCTTGACTAGACCCTTCCTTTTCTTTCCCCCATTATCCTCCTTTCTTCTCCCCTCTGCTCACTGTCAGTCTGTTCCTTATTTCCATTTCACTGGTTCTATCCTGCTTGTTTGTTTTATTCATTAGGTTCCACTTAAAGGTGAGATCATATGCATCTGTCTTTCACCACCTGGCTGATTTCACTTAGCATAATACTCTCCAGTTCCATCTCTACTTAGGAGTTCATTCTTTCTTTCTGTTGGGTAGTATTCCATTGTGTAAATGTACCAAAGTTCTTTTTATCCACTCATTTGCTGATGGGCACTTAAGCTGTTTCCAGCACTTGGCTATTATAAATAGCATTGCTGTGAACATTGGGGTGCATAGGTTCTTATGAATTGGTGTTTGAGGATTCTTAAGGTATAATCCTAGCGGTGGAATCACTGGATCAAAAGGCAGTTCCACTTGTAGTTTTTTGAGGAAATTCCATACTGTTTTCCACAGAGGCTGCAACAGTCTGCATTCCCACCAACAGTGCATGAGGGTTCCCTTTTCCTTACATCCTCGCCGACACCTGTTATTTGTTGATTTGTTGATGATGGGCACTCTGACAGGTGTGAGTTGGTATCTCATTGTGGTTTTAGTTTGCATCTCTCTGATAGCTAGTGATGCTGAGCATCCTTTCATATGTTCGTGGGCCCTTTGTATGTCCCCTTTGGAGAATTATCTGATCCTTAGACCATTTTTTAATTGGATTGTTGGTCTTCCTGGTGTTGATTTGTATGAGTCCTTTATATATTTTGGAAATCAAATCCTTGTCCGAGGTATCATTGGCAAATGTTTTCCCATTTGTAAACATATAATATAAAATATGCCTTCTTAACAAATTTTAAGTGTACTTTACAGTATTATTTACTATCAGCACAAATGTGTACAACAGATGTTCAAAAAGAATATCTTTAACATAGATTGAAATTCTGTGTACAAAAAGTTTTTATATATAATAATGAAATCTCTGGAAGTTAAGAAATTCAGTGCAGTACAGCTTTTTTCAAACTTGTATCATGTTTGACATTTTCAAAATATAATTCTCTATTAGTGAAGGTTTTATATTATATATATATTTGTTTATTTATATGTATAAATATATTTTAGAGCCCTGGCTGGTGGCACAGTGGATAAGGCACCAGCCTGCAAACCCAAAGGTCGCTGGTTCGATCCCCAGCCAGGGCACATAACCAGGTTGCAAGCCAGGTCTCCAGCCAAGTCTGTAGCTAGAGGCAGGTGAAAGGCAACCATACATTGATGTCTCTCTCTCTCTCTCTGCCTTTCTCCCTTCCCCTCTCTCTAAAAATAATAAAATCTTAAAATATATTTTATCTATATTTATTCATTTGTTTATATATGCATGACTAAATATTTATATATTATTAATTATATTTGGATATTTATATAACCATATATTATAAATATATGTATATTTCCCTTCCTTGTGGCAAAAAATACATTAATAAAGACTCATCAGATATAGTTAAAAATAGAATTATGATATAATAAAACTCATTTGGAATGCCAAATCAGTACATGTAGTTAAGATTTTGAAGAGATGTTCTTTACAATGGCGTAACAATACATTACTAAAAGTTCAAAATTCATTTATTCCAAAATGGTTCATCTCTTAACATACCTGTTACACATCTCTTTAATCTCTGAAAATTAGCCTTTTGCTCTGAAAATGAAGTCATCTTTCTTAGAAAGCAAATGGTAAATATTAACTACTTTACAGATTTAATATTGGTAGTTCTTTCTATTTTCTGATTTTTCTCACTTTTAAAATTTGTGCTATTTTGAAATGCATGTTTTCACTGATCTACATTCACTTCCTAGCTACATTTAGCTAGCATTGTTTGCATAAAAGTTGGCTTTAATTTTCATTAGCCTCTAAGACATCAAGATAACTCATTGTCTATGTCCCCTCTTGAGACATTTTAAGATTAGAAGATTCAAAGCTAATTTTACCATTACCATGACTACAAATGTTATGGATTTGTGTTTCCACTTGGCTTCACATTAGAATATAAACTCTCCTGAGAGCAAGTTTCAATCTCAGAGAAAACCTACAATATTGATAAGCGGCTATGCTCTCTCAGTCCCTAGTGACCATTTAATGCACTCCAGTCACATATTAAGAGACTCTCTGTCAAATAAAACTGCACCAAAGTCCCTGAGTGAATTTTAGACCTTGATCACTTCAGACTAATTAAATGGAAAGGGGGGAGCTAGCAATCTGGAAAATTGAGCATGCTGGACAGTCTTAAATAGACATAAAATAATGTAATTGTAAAATTCCAACCATCAGTCTTTAGACTCTAGAGATTTCAAAACAGTTTGAAGCAGTCTATTCTGAATCTGCTTTTGTAGTAAGTAAATGGCATTTTTGGTTCAGTGTTCACCTTACCCCATAAATGATGCAGATTTTGTTTTTTAGGGAATGCCACCCACCTAGTTGAATATGAATAGAGCATTCGGTTTTCAATAGAACTTTGACTTTCTGCATATACTCTTTTTGAAAAAACAATTACACATTGGGGAATAGGAAATTGGTCCTTTATATCCACTCGACCTTCTCTAAGGGTTTCTGGCAGATAGTCAGTAATTAAGTAGCTAACTCATAATTTCTTTCTGCAAATTTTGAGTTCATTACCATGTCTCTTTATTATTTTTTGACATTTTAATTTTTTAATTTTGTTGTTGTATTATATCCATCCCTTTTTCCTCCCCTCTGTCCTCTTCCCCACCCACCCACTCCCCCAAAAAGTCAATCCCACTTGTTGTCCATATCCATGGTTCTTCCATGCTAGTTCCTTAACTAAACTGCTCCCCTTCTTTGCCTCCTCCTTCTACCTCCCCCCTCCCCCTCCTCTTCCCTCCCCCCTCCCCATATCTCTTGAATAAAATTGTTAAAGGCATAAAATCCTAAGTGAAAGAAAAATTGAAACCAAGTCTTTAAAGGCCAAATAGAGCAGAAGAATTATTTTTTCAGTATACTTAGATATATTATTATTCATTTATATATTTATTAAATGTGTTCGACTCTATGTGAATAATTATTTTTATTTTCCATGGCTATTTAAACTCCCTATACCATCAGTCACCTACACATACCCCTCTCCCCTCCACAAGCACCCCACTGTTATTCACATATAAATTCTTCTTTTTTTTTTTGCTCAATCCCTCCACCACCTCCCCAGTCCTGCCTCCACAAGCCATCAACCTGTTCTCTGTTCATGAGTCTGTTTCTATTTTTCTTTTTAATTCAGTTTGTTCACTATATTCTACATATGAGTGAAATCATATGGTAATTGTCTTTTTCTAACTGGCTTATTTCACATCATTTATTAAATGTTTAATGAACAACTATTATGTCCAAGATGCTATTCTAGGTACTGAAAATAAAAAGTAATGAAGGCAATAGTGTAATCTAATGAAATCCTACTCTAATGGAATTTATATTCTAGTAGAGAAGATAGACAATTTAAATAAGTAAATAAATGAATACTATAACTCCTAATAAAATAGCTCCACTTGTTTAACATATCAATGTAAATAAGCATAAACACAGAAACATATAATTATACATAAAGATAAAGGTGTATCAAAGCTAGGTACCTGCTACCCTAAATGACTAGCCTAGTATATCCATCAAACATTGAGAACTAAGGAAATGATGTTTCTTCTCAGAAAAAGAAGTGTTTTAAGGGACATGTCTCAGCAAAATGTTTTTTTAAAGTAGAAAAAAATTAAAATGAAATTTTCTTCAGAGCCTTTTAGTTCTTTGGATGGTATTTTAAATATACAAGGTCTGTCCATAAGGTATCCGGCCATGTAGTGTGGAGACATTTATTGAAGAAGATAAAAGAAATAATGTAATAGGACAATGATGCCTCGGTCCCCTTCAAAGTAGGCACCTTGGGACCTCACACAGTTCTCCTAATCACCATCAGCTGCCCCATTGTATTTTCCTGAATCTCATCAAAGGCCTGAGATCTCTTCTCTTTCAAAGGTGATTTTAGTTTTTGGGAAAGTCAGAAATCATAGGGAGCCAAATTTGGGCTGTAGCAGGGCTGAGTCACCTGGGTGATTTGATGTTTCACAAAGTAAACTCTGCAGCAGACATGATGCATGAGTGGGTACATTGTTGTGACAAAGCTGCCAACCATCAGTTGCCCTAGCTGCAGCCTTCTGAATTATCTGAATAGTTTGAATGGAGGAATGTTCAAGCTAAATGCAAAATTTCATGCAGATTTGTTCCTCTGTTCACTCAGCCATTTTGAATGCGGCAGACACACAAAACACAGACTCACTCAACAGTGTCTACCACCCCCACTGATTAGTACAATGAATTCATCATTGTTCACACATGTACATTCCGGTCCACTCCTTGGCTGCCAAGTTTCACCAGTGTTGTGCAAACCATTCTCATCATATAATCAATGTCTGGACTTAAGAGTAAGTAAGTGGCCAGGTGCCATTTTCAGTTTTTAGTGACAGTCTTCTACCATTCAGTAATATCCTGGAGCGGGCTCATACCAGACCCCAAAAGCCAATAGTTAAATTATCAGGAATGTGGTTACCTGACTGACACATTGGTGGTAGATTGAATCAGCTACAGGAGTAGTTATACCACAGAAATTGGCAAACACTAAAAATCAGGACATTTTTTATTTTTAAGATCCAGTTGTGAACTATTTACCACTTCTTCCAGTTAAAACAATAACAAACATTACAGGGTGTATGTAATAAATTGGCAAAATGTTAGTAAAGTAAACAACATACCACAAAAGTGTTATATTTTTAAATAAATTTATTCTTATATGTAAATAGATAAACATAGACATTATTTTTTTAATTGTTCAAAAAAGTCTCCATTTGCTGCAATAATAGACTCCATTCAACTTCAGAATCTTGAGCACACTTTCATTACCTTTTCTTTATCCATGGACACCATCATGTTTTCATTCTTAGCTTTAACAGCCTGTTTATTGGAATAAGGTTGTTTATTAACTTCTCTCTCACAAATGCTGCATACATAATAGTCTAAAGGATTTGCATGTGGTGTACTAGACGGCCAGATTTCCTTTGACCAGAATTCAGGAACATTGACAATAAGACATTCTTGCACCTTTTTGGTGTTATGTTCTGGTGCACCTTCTTGTTGGAAGATAAAATGACATCCATTTGCAACTTGCTTCATCCTCAATACAACTTCTTCTCTCAAAACTTCAAGGTAAACATCCTGGATCTTCATTGATGGTCTCCTGGATTCTGTGTACAATATCTGGACTAGTGTGATCCTTGCATACCTTGTGCGTTTTCCTTGTTGGTGTGGTGGCATCAGGATCAGCATCGTACACCTTCTTCACATTGTAAACTGTATGTAAAGAGATGTTATTGAAGTCTGCAATTTCCTTAGCAGTTTTCCCTGCATGCAGTCCAGAACTTTTGGTTGCTCTAACATCGTATTCCTTCAACATGATGGTTGCTCTCAGAATTTAATACTTTATATCTGAAACAATGATGTTAAATCATAACCCTAGAAACATATTTTTTCAAAATTAATAAGAAGCACGTGAAATAAGAAGGTGCAAAGTTATTGCCACTTTATTTCATGCACCCTGTATATTAAAAGCTACCAATCTCCAAGCCTAACTTAAAATTTTAGTACACTAAGATATATAATGTGCTAAGTACCCATCCTAATTTAATATTCACAATGATCATGTGAGGTAAGACTATAATTAACTTTATTTCACAAATGAGAAGAACTGGAACATAGAAAGAGTAAGCAAAATGTCCAGTGTCACATTGCCAGCTATAGGAGGAGGCAGGACTCAACCCCTCACATCCTGGAATCCTTACTCTAACTTAACAAACTGAGGGAGTGACCTCAATTGGCTTTAAAGATACAGAGCATCTGCCCTGACTGGTGGCACAGTGGATAAGGTATTAGCCTGCGAACCCCAAAGGTCGCTGTTTCGATTCTCTAGCCAGGGCACATAACCAGGTTGCAAGCCAAGGTCTCCAGCCAGGTCCATGGCTGGAGGCAGGTGAAAGACAACCATACATTAATGTCTCTTTCCCTCTCTTTCTCTCTCCTTTCCCCTCTCTCTAAAAAATAATAAATAAAATCTTTAAAAAAAAAAAAAGAACAATTCCAATTAAAGTTTTAAATAAATAAATAAATAAATTTTTAATTAAAAATAAAAGATAGATAGCATCTGAGTTCTTTCTCAACTTTATTCCAGGGCTTGATACTGGGTCATCAACAATGTCATAGGTATCATTGATTCTTTACCCAAAATCCACCCCCACTACTACACACACTTCTATGTTAGTGGATAGAACCCTACCTGGTTGATAATAATATTCTCGGGAAAGCTATTTACTAGTCTTTTGACCAAGCTTGCTCTATAATGCAGCTCATTCATCCTTTTATCATGAGTTTTCAGTAAAGACCATTAACCTTCAGTACTTCCGGAGTCATATCTGATTGTGTGTGGCTTTCTTTAACATGGCAACATATGATATCAGCTAAACAGTTGTTGTAGGGAAAGATCAGAGACTGCTGAAAATGTCTCTAATGTAAAAACTGTACATTAGTTAAAGGTAATAACCCTGATATTTAGGAGGCCAATGTTGGGAATTTTTAACTTTGCTTTTAGCAAATCTGTAAAAAGAAAAATAAACACAAGATCTGGAGGGGAGGGAGTAGGTCAAGAAACAGAAATAGGGCAATAAGATCTGGCCCCAAAGCCTTAGTACCCAAATCTAGAAAAATCTTTATTTATAATATTAATCATTATTATCACATATCCCCATGACTAATTTCTACCATGGTCTCTTTCTCATCATGCTCTCTATGTGATGTATTTTTTGCTCAAGTGTTACTATTATAATTAATCACCTGTGTATCACTATAGTAACATTTAACTATGTCCTAAAGTATGTATAGTTTAATTTTACTATCCTAAAACATGTTGAAAGTAACTACCAATTATCTCACCTTGATGCTTTTATTTTAAAATGTTGAAAACTAAAACCAAAAGAAGCAACTTGCTAGCTTAATCTCACACATATTTTTTTTCAAGATCACAGATATTATCAAGTCATTTGATGCAATAACGTATTTATAAATTAGCATTTTAAAATCTTCCCCCATGTATATTGACATATTGATAATATATTAAACAATGTTAACCTCCTACTATAATAATATTCTTTAAAATGATAACCAAATTCCATCCATGGAGTTAAGAACCATATATGTGACATTAACTTAAACGACAACATCTACCCTGGCCAGGTAGTTCGGTTGGCTGGAGCATCATCCCAATTTCCCAGGATTGCAGGCTCATCCCAATCAGGATACATGCCTAGGTTGCAGGTTCAATTCCCGGTCAAGGTGCACAGGGGAGGCATTCAATAGATGTTTCTCTCTCACCTCGATGTTTTGATCTATCTCGCTCTCTCTCTGAATCCCTCTCTCTCCCTTCCTCCCTCTCTAAGATCAATAAACATCCTCAGGTGAGGAATAACACACACACACACACACACACACACACACACATACAAATAGACCTCAGAAATCATCTAATCTAACCTCTTTTTTTACAATGAAGAAACTAAAAGCCAGAGACTATCTTGGCAGAACCTTGGGAACTTGCCCAAAATGTAATAGCTAGGTAGTTGACACAATAATTCATCATTTTTCCGTAAGTCTGTTTTATCCTACAAGTTTTCTAAAAACCCTTTTTGTTTATAATAACACTGTGAAGAGATAATTTTCAAGGAATAAATTTTCACACTACACAACCTAAAAAATGAGCTTCTTTGATAGGACATTAATTAAGTTGACTATTTCCTCAGTCTCACATGTGCTGTAATTGCTGGGATTAAACTGGTTGGTGCTTTCCTCCCCACACACCCTGCTCCTGCCTCCCGCAGGGTCCTGGACCAACTGCTCTATGTAATCTGGCCTTGTTCATTGACTCTGATGTAGATATCCCCAGCTACCTCATGCATCACTAATTATGTTATATGTTAACATTGATGGAGCCACTGAAACTAACATGAACTGCAGTAGAAATTCATACATCCTCTGAGCAAAAACCAGGAATTACAGTCTTGGGCAAACTCATATTCCCTGCTAGGGCTCCTGTGCAGATAATTCTCTGCCTTAAGAGCGGGTAACTTTGAGAGCAACTCATTCAAACCACTTGAAAAAGTGAGATGCCACGGAGACTCATTTCAATGCCTCCCATGAGTCTGTGTGTGCCTTTGATCTACCCCCACCGGCCTCCCTGCTGCTGGTTCCCCAACCAACTCATCACTTTTGTGTGCACTTCAATAAGATGCGCATGAGAGGAGAAGTGGAAATACAAGCCCACAAAGAGAATCTGAATCTCTGTCTTTTGCATGCCGCTCTGAATTACATATCTGCAAACCACAATGCTAACATCTGGGAAATAGAATTAACAGCATTTTTTCATAAAGCTCCAGATGTCACATACCCCCATGTTTTGTACCCATGTCAGATGGTCCCTAACGATAACAAACAGTTAAACATCTCCAAGGAAAGAGCTGTTATAACCTCCTCTGATATCTACCATGCTAACTACGACCAATTGATGGAGTGAGTGTGGTATAGGCCACATTCTCATAGTCCAGATGGCTCTGTCAACAAAACAGGGGTGTGGATGTGTTTTCAGAGTCATGTGCAAGAAAATCCACGATCTGGTTTGTACAAGACTTGTTAAGCGAGTAGAGAAGCAGAGGGAAGGATGGAGATGGGAGGAGAGGGGCTTTGCTGGCTAAAACATTCCTTCTCCTGTGAGATCAATGTTTCAAGATGATGTGTGTTTGCCTTACTCAGCGAACGCCACTGGAAGGCACTTGTGAAAATGGAGACAAAAGCTGACCTGTTAACTTAGACTGGGCATCTGAGAAATAGCATACGTTCTGGCCATTTCTTGGTAATACACCAGGAATAAAACAAAAAGAAGTCTCACTCCTTCTACCAACAGATTCTACTGATTTAAAGTTTTGAGGGTTTAGCTAATACGTTTTCTTAAAGAATAACCATCTAAGTTTTGTCAATATGGCAAGGAAAGTAGCTTCGTCAGTGGAAAATAGAGAACTATAGGTTTAAATCAGGTAAATAAATACATTGTGGTTTGTTTTGTTGACTGTGAAAGGAAAAAGTAAACATTTATTGAGTGCAATTTATTTTTAAACTGTAAAGTTCTATGAGGCAAGTACTATTTCCTCTACTTTTACATAAGGCGAAATTATACAACTGGCGAGGAAACATCCAGATTAAAAATCCAGAGTTCCTGGTCTTTCCATAGTGCCACGCAGAAAAGGAAGCGTATTATCTTCTTATTTCTCCTTCAAACAAGAACAAACTTGTTTTCTAGTGAGAAATAATTCTCACTCTTTGGGATTACTGGAAACTGACTTTTTAAAAGATGATTTATTGAATCAAGAAATCAGAGTTTAGATTTACCTTTTGTGATACTGAAATGCCTTATGTCAACGCTAGCCTGGCGAAGGCCTCATTCTTAAGAGGATCTCTGCATTCTCTCACCATCCTACCTCTCACATGGAATTACAGAGAGATAACTTGCCCTGGAAAGAAAGGAAA
The DNA here is from genome assembly GCA_004026585.1 of Noctilio leporinus. Taxonomy (NCBI): domain Eukaryota; kingdom Metazoa; phylum Chordata; class Mammalia; order Chiroptera; family Noctilionidae; genus Noctilio; species Noctilio leporinus. Next base: position 91,901 of record PVIW01005659.1, read on the forward strand.
AGAGAAGCAGAAATTTCCTTATGTGAATTCCTACCGTATGAAAGTACCGGGTGTCATGGACATATGTTTGCAATACAGCCTTTCCTGTAAGTCAGCCAGACAAATGCTCGGCTAGCTATCTGCTGAGCAGCAGGCACCAAGGAACACACAGGAGTCACACAAGGTCACTCTGCTCTTCACTCACATTGTACTGAAGGCAGGTTCCCTCAAAGTAGAACATCATATGCCTTAATACTTAATACTCGCACTCTAACAATCTAAGAGAAATGTAACCCACACACACACCTAGCAATCAATGGTGGGTAATGAGCCCAAATCCTACCATCTCAGGTTGCAGGTCTGGGAGACAGCAGCGTGGGCCAGGAAGTTGTCGCATTTGTAAGGAAGGGTCTCTGGACCCAGTGGGACATCAGTGCAAACAAAGTCCTCAGTCCAGCAGGGCAGAGCCGATGCCAGGAGAGCTCACTGTGGCATGGAGCAGCTCCCTGGTGTGTGGACCTAGGCAGTCTCAGCAGTAGTCTGGAGCCTGTCTTAGTTACACCTTTGAGAATGGCTTCTGGGTCTCTTGATAATAAGTATCTCGGCACCCCTGATGACAAGCAGGGAATTTGCCCAGAAGCCTACCTATGGATGGTGCTGCTCTGCAGATAAGGCTGTTCTGATCACATGGGGAGGTATCTTAGGTGTGTCTTTTTGCCAGATATGTCAAGTATGACTTAGGTAGTTTCCCTCTTAAACCAAAATGTCATGGCTAACTGGCAGCCATCATGGCTGACATGATGGTTGACATGACTGACTCCACTTTGGTTTATATACTGTGTTTTATACTACTTTGACTGGGCCAGTGCTATTTTATCAGTCCGGCTCTCCACACTGGGGAACTAGTTGCACTTAACATTCTATCATATATTATAGAACCATACCCTAATCATTTATAGATTCCCGTAGTAGACATAAATAAACTTTTGAATGAATTCATTTTAGCCAGATAACTGTATGAAGATTGGTTGAATATCAAGGCAAAACTTTTAAACCAAATAAATATTTGTTAAATCTAATCAAGTATCTTATTCAATAGCACACTTTTATTTAAAGATTTTATTTATTATTTTTAGAGAGGGGTGAAAGGAGAGAGGGAGAGAGACATCAATGTATGGTTGCCTTTCACCTGCCTCCAGCTACAGACCTGGCTGGAGACCTGGCTTGCAATCTGCTTATGTGCCCTGGCTGGGAATCGAACCAGCAACCTTTGGGTTCACAGATGTCTCATCTACTGTGCCACCAGCCAGGACTACAATAACACACTTTTAAAGAGCTGCTGGTACCCTGGCATACAGAACTGAAAATACATATTTCTAGAATCAGCTACCTGAAAGCCTTTCTGAAAAGAAAGGCAAGAGTGGCAGCATGTCAGCATTGAGGGAATTCTTAAAGACTGTCAATTACAACAGCATATTTTACTAACGAGGAAGCTTGGGCCAAAGAGGTTAGATAGTTTGCTTCATGTCACATGAGCTCATGGCAGACCAATACTAAATCTAGGCCTCCCATTTAGGAATGAAGTATCATTTCTCTCCTGTGACTTGGACTATCCTTCTTCCCATATTTCTTTCTTTTTTTGTTTGTTTGTTTGTTTGTTTGTTTTATTTTTAAATTTAATTTTATTGTTGTTGTTATTACATCCATCCCCTTTTTGCTCCCCTCTGTCCCCCTCCCCACCCATCCATTCCCCCCAAAGTCAATCCCACCAGTTGTCCATGTCCATGGTTCCTTTATACTAGGTTCTTGTCTAAACTGCTCCCCTTCCTTGCCTCTTCCTCCCACTTCCCATATTTCTGAATGAGTAAATACACTGACAGGTCTTACCAAATACAGAAGGAAATGGATGAATACCATGCTATGGGCTAACAATATCAGAGCCAACCTTTACAGGAATAGGAGTCTTGCTTACCCAAAAGACATAATTAGATAAGTATTACATAAATTGATATTTATAATAAGTTACAACAAAATTATGCTGCATTCCCAAGTTATTTTCACGTTTCAGTTACCTCTGAGGTTTACTGGGGCAGTCACCTTTCTTTGTTTGATTCATTGTGTTTTTGCTTCTAGTTCCAAAGATGCTGTTATTCGACAAGTCGAATTTCAGTCAGGTTCTTGGGATGCCTCTGAACCCATGTCTCAAAACTACAAACCCAAAAATGTGTTTTTCCGGCCTGAGTCTTCTTTCCTTCTCCCATTCTGCAGGTTAGTTTACAACAAAAAGGACTCAGGCTCATGAATTATGATTTTAGATGGAAAAAATGCTATCTTAAGTCATTCTCAGTATTTTGTGGCTGTTGGAGACAACATGCAACAGACCCTGGGGGAGGCAGAGACAAAGGAAAGAGAGGCTCCACTGATATGCTTGTGGCTCCATTTACTTGCTAGCAAGAAAAAAGATGAAAACCACAAAGCCATAATTTGCAGGTCTCCTTGCCAGGGACACCCTCAAAGGCAGCACGCCCCACCGCGGTCCTCATCCTGTGACTCTTGATGGGATTCTCTTAGAAGGATGGTGTGTCAGAACGCCCTTGCTCCACCCCATCCTCCATGCTCATCCCTCTCCTCCAACATTGATTTGTGGCTTCTTTGCTTAATGTTGATTTTTCCTTTTGTTCTTCTTCCTCTACTAGCTCCCTCAGGATTAAGTTCAGGAAAAAATACTTCTTGTTTCTGCTTCAGGTCTTAGTCTCTTTTTTATTTCAATTGAAGTAACTGGTATAAACAAATTACAGAGCTGAATAAGGCAATTTCCCTGAAGATTAAGAAAACTGTTCTTGCATCTGTCAGCTCCATTTGAAGGCAACGATTACTGATGGGACACTAAAATCCATGTGCTTCTCTTTTTCCTGGGCACACAATGGTGCTAGATTTAATAACTTTTCTTGCATTTGGGTGGGGAATACCTTAAGTTTTAGAAAACAGAAAATGAATAGAAGTGAAGTGTGCCACTTTTAGACCTAACTTATATATGTGAAAAATGTTCCTCTATGTTCTTCTTGCCTCTGACTGTCACAGAAGCAGGCAACCACAATGATCTTAAGTGACATGGGTTGAAAATGCCAGACCCTCAGTCACTTTAAGTCCCTGAATCAAGGTGAGCCACCTTAAAATAAGTAAGTTTCTATTATTTGTCAGTGACTGTACAGTTTGTACCTGTTTGACATAGTCATTACTGTCCTCCTAACTAGTACCCATCTCTTTGTAAGGACTATACTCAAAGAATAGATATCAAGATACCTAAATATCACTCCGACTTTACTCCAACTTCACACTAAATACAGTTTTCACCTTAGATATAGTCCTTCATTTCTTCGTGTCTCCTAGTATTTGTTAGGGATAAAAACAATATAGATAAATCAAAGAATCATGGAATCTGAGTATTAAAAGATACCTAGTCCAGCTTCATTATGATAGGGACAACGGAAGTGCAGTCAAGAACAATTAGCTGATGTGAACCAGATCTTACCACTAATTAGAGGCAAACTGGCATCAGACTCCAGGACTATTTCTCCAGCCCAGGGTTCTTTTCTATAAAAGCTTATAGTAAGATAATCCCTTCCCCCATAAAAATAAAGAAATATTTCAATGGGCAAGGGGAGAGAATTCACATATATGTTAACTGGGATCCTCTTTGTAGTTGTTAGTGTTTTTTAAAAGTGTCATGTGATTTTGTAAGACCCTGTACTTGATTTTATCATATCTAGCAAGAGACCCTGCACTGCCTAGAAAAAGAAAACACATTGTGAATCACTAATTAATGTTATTAACTCAAAAGAAAGTTTTTAAAAGTTAGATATACTGTATATTGGACAATAATGGCACAAGTATATCAAATGCCAAGATTTTAGGTTTTCTGTTTGTTTTTTGTCTATTTCTCTTATCACTAATCAAATCCAAAATATTAAAAAACAAATATTCAAGTCCTTGGACTATCTACAATTTCTTGAAACTAACAGAACTTTCAGCCAAGATGGAGTTATCAATAAACACACTTTGCCTCCATGCATAACCACAGCAAAGATTAGAGCTAAGTAACAAAACAAATATCACCCAGACTCATCAGTAAATCAAGCTGTATAGAAGTCTGGCAACCAAGGATTTAAAGAAGTCACTTCATCCAGATGGGTAGCAGGGGTGGAGAAGTACAGGTGAGGAGAGGCACAGAGAGGATGTGGAATGGGAAGTGCCACATTCACATGTTCATATGTGGTAGATATAAATCAGGAGGAATACCTCAGGAGCAAGCAATCCAGCCCCAGACTAGATCACCCAGCCCAAGGTTACAGTACCAGAAAGATAAGCCCCCATTTGTTTCAAAAACAAATGGGGTTAGGTCAACAGAAGAAACTGCAGGAGTCTCAAGAGATTTCTCCTACAGAGCCCTAAATAGACTTAAGACTCCCACAGACCCACCCCCTCTAAGATTCAGCACCAGGGCAACAGTTGGAAGAGTACAAGTGGCCCATGGGGAGAAGGGAAGAAAGTGAAGTGACTGCCAAGGGGACACATGCCAGGGAGACAGCTTTCTCTCAGGCAATCTCCGGAGGTCAGATAGCAGCACTGTCCCCTCTCTGAGACCTCCCCACATAGAACAACAAAGCAGTGAATGGGCACTGGCAATTACCTAAGGCTGTGCCCCAAACAACTTATGGCTCCCTTTTCTACACTAGGCCACACTACTAAGACAGGGTATCAAAGAAGCTCTACCTAATAATACACAGAAACAAACACAAGAAGGCTGCCAAGTTGAGGAGATGATGAAACATGCCCCAAATGAAAGAACAAAACAAATCTCCAGTAAAAAAACTTAATGGAATAGAGATCATTGATATTTGAATTGAAAACTGAATTCTGTCAGATGCAAACACTGGTTATCAGGATGCTCAAAGAAGTCATTACATGCTGCAACAACATAAAAAAGAGCCAGGCAGAAATAAAAAGAACATTAGTGGAACAAAGAAAAATCCACAAGGAACCAACAGCAGAGGGGAGGAAGTCAAGGTTCAAATCAACAACTAGGAACATAAGGAAGAAAACAACATTTAATCAGAACAGCAAGAGAAAAAATATTTTTTTTAAATGAGAATAGGATAAGAAGTCTCTTATCCTATTCTCCAAAGGTACCAACATCTGAAGCATAGGGATGTCAGAAGGAAAAAAGGAAGGACAAGAAACATAAACCTTATTTGAAAAAATAATAATGAAAGAAAACTTCTCTAATTTGGGAAAGGAAATAGGCATACAAGTCCAGGAAACACAGAGAATCCCAAACAAGTTGTACCCAAAGAGGATCATGCCAAGATACATCACAAATAAAATGTCAAAGGTTAAAGATAAAGAGGGAATCTTAAAAGCAACAAAAGAAGAGAGTTACCTACAAAGGAGTTCCCATAAGACTACCAGCTGATTTCTGAAAAGAAACTTTGCAGGCTAGAAGGGACTGGCAAGAAGTATTCAGAATGATGAAAAGCAAGGACCTACAACCTAGATTACACTATCCAGCAAAGCTATCATTTAGGATGGAAGGGCAGAAAAAGTCCTTCCAGAGAAGGTAAAGCTAAAGGAGTTCATCACCAAGCCACATCCCGCTCATGACATTAATTACATAGTTTTGTGATCACCACCTTACCCATGTGATCAAATTTAGCAACATCAACAGTAGAACAACCTGACATCATGTAACTGGAAATAACGCAATAAAAAAATACACAAACTCCCCAAAACAAGATTAATTTTTTTGACAATTTATCCCCCAAATCTAACAGATGCTTGACATAAAGGACAAGTTGATAAATGTTTGATAAATGTGTGAATGAACTCATTGCATTTATCCTTTAGAAATTTTATGCTGTACATATTTATGCCACTAACATTAGTGACAGTAAATTACCCATTGATTATCAATTGACATATAATAACCTGCATTGCAAGCCTTTTTTGCAGAAAGTCATAATATGCTTACACCAAAAGGCAGAATAGTATTGTGACTTAAAGCATGGACCAGCCAGCCAGCCTAGATTTTAATCTCAATTCTAACCATTACCTTGGGCCCTTTCTTTAACTTCCCTGTGCCCTAAAAGTCAAGTAGGGGTGCTGCTAATAACAGAACATACCTTGGTGAATATGAGTATTAGCAAGAAAATAATGGCACTCTTTGTGTTTGAGGAGAGTTTAATGAAGCACTACTTACAAATTTGTGGGCATGAAATCAGAGCAACAGCAGAGAGGCTTCACCACCCCTAAATTTAATGGGTAAGAGGAGGAAGCTTTTACTGGGACCCAGAGAGAAAGAGATTGTCAGAGAAAACCAAATAAATAGGCTTGCCCACCCACTGCACTCGAAGGAAGGGAACTAGCATAATAAGGATTGTAACCTCACACTGCTCCCCCATTCTGATCTTATGCTGGGAACTGTCACTGACCAGACATGGCCAGAAACCATAAAGATGCTCAGTCCCAAAAATCAGCCTCTCAAGAAACAGAGCAGAGTATGGAAGGACAGGAAGTAGCTTGAGAGACATATAGAAAATGAACATATCTCGTAGAGTTTTTATGGAGGCTAGACGTACTGATACACATAAAGTTCTGGCAGTAGGATCTAGCACCATGAAAGTGCTTGCCGTTATTCTTTTTTAGTAAATTAGCAGTATAGCCAACAGCTGGAAGTCACAGTGCACTGCCTAGAATCCAGTTCCAATTTCACCTCTTATTAGGATTGTAACCTTGAACGAGTCTCTTAATGTCTCTCTTCCTGTTTCTATTTCAGCAATATGGGGATGGAAATAAAACCCTTGTGGATTTAGTTGGTAATTAAGTGAATAACACATGCAAAACACTTAGAACAGTGTCCAGTATATAAAAGTAAGCAAAAATTTTTATTTTTCTATTTATTCAAGAACTATTGACCTAAATAAAATTTGATTAATTCTGGGGCAACAAAACCTGGAAAATAATCTCCCTTCAGATTAAATAATTCTCTATTTATTCCAAGGAATCATGTAGCAGACTTTTCAGAATACTCAATGCTACATTATCCAACAGGTCAATGAAACACATGTTTAGGGCAGGCTTAAGGCAGAGACAGAGCAACTTAGATAAGAAAAAATGTTAAGAGAGAAAGAAAAGTTGAGCTTTGATGGGTTTATCAGAAAATCTAGAAAGAAGCTATCTTAATTCAAGCCCTTCTCTAAGTTTCAGATAACTTAACATTGGTTTACTTTAAGTGCTACAAGGTTTGTCCTTAAAGTGTCAAGCCAATATCAATAAAATTAAAAGTTTACATGGCTGATACTTTCAGGACAGACCTTGTGCACTAGGGGGTAGGGAAAATAGAAGGTGTGCTCCTTCCAGTACTTGGGGTCTCTTCAGAACTTCCCACAGTGATGGGACATGAATGTTTGCCTTACGTGTGTGTATGTGTGTGTGTGTGTGTGTGTGTGTCCACTTTAGAAATTAAGCAATCTCTTTTCAAGATACAATGAGAAGGGAGCTTAGATGGAGGAGGAATGTGACCATTGGACAGAGTATATAAAAGCCATTGCATTGGCCTCTGCTCAACATGTAGACCTTTATCAAAATTACTTTCATTTTTTTAATGTGTCTAAGCCCCAAGAAAAATATCTCACTCTTTGCTCTTTGAGGAGATAAAAAAAAAAAATGCTACACAAAACATTTTTGAAATACCTTGCATTGGGACTGCTCAGCAAACTGAGCACTTCCAAGCCAAACATTTTGTGAGTTCCTCACCTGGAAGAGGAAGTGTCCACTTCTTATAACTGGACACTGGCATTCCCACATCTCACAGAATGTTATGGTGACAGTGAAAAAACATACTCACGCCATCTTTTAGTGGTGTGAGTTGCTTCTGCCAACACTTGGATCGGTTATGTTCTCGTTGGTAAGGCTGAGAGGAGAGAATTGGATTGGGTGGGAGGGGATGGGTAGTCAGAGGAGACAAAGTAACTGAAGAGTGGACCAGGCAGACCAAGCCTACGCTGCAGGTTACTTTCCCAGTTTTCCTGAAGCCCTGTCTTTAGCCTGGTCAAGCACAGAACCCAGAGGATTCTCATTCCTCTTTCTTAGTCTTTGGTACCACCAAGGAAGACACTCTGACCATTTAAACCCAACAGACACTTCCAAAGGAGGAAAAGAAAACACTCAGGTCCCCACATTTCCTAGAGCTGAAGTTTTTTGAAATACATATTTTTAGTTCTAAAAAAAAAAAGTTTAGTTCTCAAAAACAGTGTTTATAATAAATCATATGTCTCTGTTTTTAAATTGTAATCAACTATATGGTGAGAGCTGCTTTTTTATAAAAACTCTAAAATTAAAAAAACCACTTAACACTCCAACCTAATGTCTGCAGTAAATCAAATGTCTTTGTTGTTTAGATTGAAGCTGCACAGGTCCATATTTTTAAAAAGGGAGTTTGAGCACTATTTATAAGAAGAAGTGTCTCTCCGAACCCATCCAGCAATTTTTTTATTCTTTAGGTAAAAACTTCAGCAGGAACTTAAGTGGGTTATAGGCAGGCTACCAATAACTTCTTGTGCCAGAAGTTACATAACAAGGTCATATTTTAATGTACACACAAATCTACAGCAGCTTAAAAGAAGCAGTTGTTAAAAAAAAGTATCTGATAAATTAATGCCAAGGGGCTATAAGGGGTGGGAGGGCAATTGTGTTAAACCACAGCTCTGTCACTAGTATGCTGTATGACCTTGGACACATTGCTTGACCCCTCTGCTTCCCAGCTTCCTCCTATAGAACTGTTCTACCACTTATCCTATATTCTTCCAGGTCCGACTCTTTATAGGACAATCCATGTGCTCCTCTCTCTTCTCCCAAAAGGCATTTTCTCATGACTACAAATCTGTCCTAAGAAGAGCATTATCACATGACAGTTCCTCAATAGACAAAGCAGTTAAAGTTCAACCTACTAAGAGAAATGCACTAAAACTACACTAATACACTATTTTTCTTCCATCAAACTGATAAATATTTGAAATACTGGCTGCATTTTGTTGGCCAGGCTACCAGGGAGAAGAGTATAGAAGCAAGGGGCTGAGGAACCATGAGAAGTAGCATGGCTAAAGCCCCATCTCGTTTGCTAAATACCATTCCTTACGGGAAGGAAACAGAGCTGCTAAAAGAAAGGGTTGACTTTAGGCTTTCTGGGAAAGTAGAATATAAGGCTTACATGTCGTCTTAGCCCTGGCTGGTGGCTCAGTGGATTGGCTTTCTGGGAAAGTAGAATATAAGGCTTACATGTCATCTTAGCCCTGGCAAGTGGCTCAGTGGATTGGTGCTGGATATCATGTTTAAAATCTGATCCAAGCCCTGGCTGGTAGCACAGTGGATTAGGCGCCGGCCTGCAAGCCCAAAGGTCGCAGGTTTGATTCCCCAGCCAGGGCACATAACAAAGTTGTAAAACAGGTCTCCAGCCAGGTCTGTGGCTGGAGGCAGGTGAAAAGCAACCATACATTGATGTCTGTCTCCCTCTCTGCCTCTCTCTCTTCCCCTCTTTCTAAAAATAATAAATAAAATCTTTAAAAAAAGAAATCTGATCCAGCCCTGGCTGATGGTACAGTAGATAGGGCGCTGGCCTGCGAACCCAAAGGTCACCGGTTCGATTCCCAGCCAGGGCACAGAACCAGGTTGCAAGCCAGGTCTCCAGCCAGGTCTGTAGCTGGAGGCAGGTGAAAGGCAACCATACACAGATGCTTCTCTTCCTTTCTTCCTCCCTCCCTGCCCCTCTCTCTGAAAATAATTAATAAAATCTTTAAAAAAAAAAAAAGTCTTTTTTTTTTTAACTTTATTGTTGTTGTATTACATCCATCCCCTTTTTGCTCCCCTCTGTCCCCCTCCCCACCCACCCATTCCCCCAAAGTCAATCCCACCTGTTGTCCATGTCCATGGTTCCTTTATACTAGGTTCTTGTCTAAGCTGCTCCCCTTCTTTGCCTCTGCCTCCCCCCTCCCCCCAATCCCTTTCCCCCTGACCACTGCAGGCCTATTCCTTGTATTCATACACTTGGTTCTGTTTTGCTTGTTGTTAGTTTTGCTCATTATTGTCCCGTA